>OLKM01002955.1:0-48611 GCA_900291075.1 Melanogrammus aeglefinus | reverse complement strand
CCACATCTTTCTGTCCTCTTATTCACACTCCTCTCCCTCTCATCCCCTGCTCTCCCCCCCCCAAACTTCAGACAATGAAGCAGCGTTTGCGTAGGCTGACATCAGCTACAGGCTTAATACATCCTCCATATTCCATCGCCTCTGCGTGTGTTGAAACACTTGTCAACGGCGTGTAGGCGGGAGCCCTGCCTTAACGGGAAGGCTTACCCATGGTGGTCTTCCATCGGTGTGTGTTTAGATCTCTCATCGGACGCCGGTGTTATGGGTGTGAAGGCTGGTGTATGGGGGACACATTCTGATCTGATCTGCCCCAGAACCCCAGACCCACCCCCCCCCCCAATTTTTTCATTAATAATAATAGCGCCTCCACCTGCCTTCCAAAACAGCTGCTAGCCCGGAAAGTCTTCGTCACTTAGGACTAGATATTCCTACATTAGGCTAGATCTATGTCTCTACATCTCTATAATAGGTAAACTCCATTCGTGTTCGTCTTTATCTCTGTATCTGACATTAGATGTAATGATGTGCTAATATCTCAATATATCAATGTTTCTACATTATGTTTATCTATTTCTCTAACATATCTATGTCATCTCTACATCTATGTGTCTACATGAATGTATAATCTTATGTGTCTAACATCTCTGTAATATCTATGTGTCTACATCTTCGTTGCCTATATCTATGTGTCCTCCTGATGTATATGTGTCGTATACCCTACTCTATGTGTCTTAATGAGATAGTATATATATATCTCTATGTGTCTACCTGCTTATGTGTCTTCAATGATGTATATCTATGTGTCTAACACATCTGTAATATCTTTGTCGCTTCCTTCTCTTCACTGTGTCTTCCATGATGTCTATCTTTGTGTCATACGACCTCCGTCTATGTGTCTTCATGACTGATGTATATCTTATGGTGTCTACCTCTCTAATGTGTCTTCATGATGGTATATCTATGTGTCTACCTCTCTATGCTGTCTCTCAATGATGTAATAATCTATGTGTCTACCTCTCTATTGTGTCTTCATGATGTATATCTATGTGTCTATGTTATGTATCTATCTGGTCACTGACGGAACCCGGCAGGTGAGTCTGCGGCTGATAAGAAGCTAGTGTTTGTTATGTTTCTCCTCAGTGTTTCCTCCTGTTCAGATGAGTCTCTCTCTGCTGCTAGAGGAGGGGAGAGCAGAGAGAGAGAGGGAGAGAGAGAGTAGAGAGACGAGAGAGAAGAGAGAGAAGAGAGAGAGAGAGAGAGAGGAGTGAAGAGAGAGAGAGGAGACGAGAGAGAGAGAGAGAGAGAGCGAAGATGAGAGAGAGAGAGAGTACTATGAACAGCGGGAGGAGCGGAGGGTAATGTAGGGTATGGCGGACAAGAGGAGATTCTTCTCGACGGAGGCACCCAGGAGACGTCTTGCTGTCATAATAGTATCAGAAGGGAAAGTAACTCCTCCTCAAGTATATCTGAGACGCGATGAGAGTCCGAGAGACGAGAAAGAGCGATGAGGATAGGTGAGAGAGAGAGAGAGGACGAGATAACATATCGGTGCGAGAATGATTGGATTGAGAGTAGGTTTGGGTTTAATTATAAAATCATAATGGACGGATGGCGAGAATGAAAGAGAGATTGATTGCTTAGATGATACGTGAAGAGAGAGCGAGGGAGAGAGGGTATGTTCTGAGAATGGGAGACTTAGAGCGTTCCTTTACTGAGAATAAGAGAAGGGCGCAGCATGATAATACAACCTCATCTCATGGCTTCGCGGCCTAATTTGTGAGGCGCAACAACACAGACAATAAGAGAGGATGGGCTAAGGGCTCACAAAAGAAGACGTGCTAGTTCTACTGGGCTCTGTGGGACGCACACGGCCCTGACGTGAAAAACACTTTGGATTCCACCGCAGGTTGACTTTGAAGCTGCTAAGCTCTGGACTTAATGTTTGCCAAGCCACTCAGGGCCTTGTTCAATCTCGGAAGCAGCACTTGACCCTCGAAGCACCTGCTGCTGGAGTCGAAGGCGCCATCTCCTCATTATTCCAACACCAGAGACACGCTGGTGGCCGAGAGACGGAGGAGAAAGTTCACTGTGGATTGAACACCTTGAGGCTCCAGACATGACACACCAGGCATCATCGATAAAGGAATCACCTTGCAATGTGTTCCCAACACTTTCAGGACTCAGACGTAACCATAACGGCAATAGATCCCTGTTACACTATTCAAGAACCTAACCAGCACGATCCCATGGTAGGCTCTCTCAGAGCCTAACCAACAGATCCATAGTAGTTTTGTACCTCAGACCTAACCATATCCAGAGCCCTGGTAGACTCTCTTCAGACATATAACCAACAGATCTCTGGTTGGACGCTCCATCAGACACTAACCAACAGATCCCTGGTAGCCATTCTTCGACCTCAACCAGCAGATCCTTGCTTGACACTATTCAGACCTTAACCAAAGATCCCCGGTAGACTCACTTCAGACCTAACCAACAGATCCCTGGTAGAACCCTCTTCAGACCTCGCCAACAGATCCCTGGTAGACGCTCCTCAGACCTAACCAACAGATCCCTGGTAGACTCTTCAGACACTCCAAAGGCCTCACTAACCGAGCCAGAGTCTCCAGTCAAATACTATTTTCTGCTTAGGAAGGTTCCTAATATTGATACTTCTGAGTAAATGACCCAGAAGTATCAATATTTTATCCATGATAAGAGCTGTTCTGATCTAAATAGAGAATAAGTTTTCAACACAATATTATACTTTTAATACATATTCCACTCATTGGGATCCATGCTCATAAATAGAGCGACAGGAGGGCAGAGCTTGGCAGGCATTCCCAATGTGGGTAACCATTTGTCTCACTTTTGTTTGCTTGCGTTACTTCCATCTTTTTATAATTTCCAACCCTGAAGTGGTGTTTTTTTACGCGTTTATACATGAAACATGAACATGGTTAAAGTATGTAAAATAGATTTTTTTTTTCAAGGCCATTTGTTTTCCACGACGGCTGACCTCAAGGACCCATAACATCCGCTTTTGCATAATGGACAAAGCTTGTTGTAGGTGGCAGTCGAACAACGGACCTAGCTAGTGTAGGCGTGATCTCACAGTGACATAGCTTGGTGTAGGTGTGAAGTCTGATTCCGTGAGAGATTCAGAAGCGTTCTTATGAATTCTCATCATGGTCTTCTTTGACCTCGTGACAGTTTTCCATCGAGGTCAATGAAAAGTTGGTTCGGAGAGGAACCGAGCGTCATCAGATTGACGCCGGGATTGAAGCCTTGTTTACTCTTACCGCTAGTTCTGTATCCTCTCCGCCATGGCGCGGCTGCTGTCACTCTTGACGTCAGCAGCAGCTGCTGAACGATTGCGCGGCTCTTGCACTAATGAATGAGCATTATAATTGTATGAGTTTTCGGTTGTTATTATTATTACATGATATTCGTGTTGTTATTATTACATGATGTTGGTGCATTATGATCCGGTTGGCCTGCGACGAGGAGAGGAAATGAATCCCTTAGTTTGTGTGATGAGGTCCATGTAAAAACAAAAATGATGTGTTATCTGCATGATTGCTATATATAGTATTATTATCCATATTATGCATTCGATTTGTAACTGAGGGTGTATCCTTCATCATCAGTTAAATCCAGTTGAATCAGTTGCTGCATGCATTATTCAACTATTTATATTCTCGTTTATGTTATTGAAAATCATTGTATTATTATGAATATTTTTATATATGTACGAAAAACAAGCTATCTATTATTTCTAACCAATACCATACTGGCGGATGATCTAAATAGGTCAGGTTTAATGTGGTATATACTCTCCTCAGCCGCCAGGGAGGAGGCGAGGCCTTGTTTGAGTAATGTGACTGCGTTTTTTCTAAAATTGACTTTCCGTGTTGACACATCAGAGACTTAACACTTTGATCCATCTAACTAAAATATTACATAGCTAGTGGTGTTGGGGATCATCCTCATTACAAATGTCCCCATTATCGGCAGGGGGCAGATTATATAGGAATGTGATCAGATTTATGTGACAACAGAGAAGGGTTTTATCGTTTGGAGTAGGAGAGCCCTGCTGACACTTAGTGTTTTATCACCGCTCCTCTAAGCGCTCCGTAGCGGACAAATATGTGTACTTTCAACAGGAGACGAATGATTCAAGTTCACATTTACATTTACGTATATCATTTAGGGCATATTAGCAGACGACGCTTTTATCAAAGAGCGAGCTACAACGACTAAAGTAAATTTTTCAGGAAGAAAGAGAGACAACAATACATCGCTGTTCAGTAGGCTAACAGTAAGAGTGTTCATAGAGAATACAAACACTGACAATTACACACAACATAGACTAAACCGTTCCCTGTTGTACAACAAAGGATAGCTAGGATGACGATATAAGTCACAATATCCATGATTCAAGACATATCTCTGCAGGACTGGAAAGCATTATGCCAATTATTTATCTAGAAAATGAACACGATTTCTAAACAAATGGCGCTGTAAAGAAATACTGCTTGATATTCTATTTTTTCTTACTCAAATAGTCTATTGGCCCATATAACTTTCACTTTTATTGGAAAATCTCCCCAGTAAAATTCGGTTGTCTTCTGAGGAGCGAAGGCCATAATCTGTGCAGGAGATCCCTGGGATTTGGAACGCTGTAAAATTATATAAATATAGAAGAGGATGCTGGAATTGGCACTCACGTCTGTCGAGCAACAACGGTATAAACAGTAAACAGTGTTTAAAGTGAAAACCGAGGTGTCGAGCGTGTTGTGTTAAGCACTGTAATCCCAGCCTATTGTATATGTATATTTAGGTTATTTATGGTCTGCCTAGAGCATTCCACTGTGTCATGGGTGATGCACTGAACTGATGTCATCGCCGTCTGCGGCTGGATAGGCGTCGCTTCTCCTCCTCCCGTAAAGTCCTTTCTTTGGTCCGTCTGGTCTGTCTCTCCCTCTGACACTACTCCCCTCTGTCTTCCGTCTAAATTTGTCTATTGAGTTTGAGTGGGTCAAATAGGAGAGTTATATTGGAGAGGCTCTCTCTCTTCTCTCTCTCTCTTCCTCTATCTACTTCTCTCTACTCTCTCTCTCTTCTCCCTCTCTCTCTCTCTCTCTCCTCACTCTCTTTTCTCTATTCTCTCTATATCTCTTCTGTCTGTCTGTCAGCTCTGGTAGCTGAAGCAGCCTCCCACTAAGGAGACTTCACTAAGGAGATTCACTAAGGTTTCTTTTTCAAGTATTGTTAATCTGTTGCAGGCTGACCAGTCCTCCCTTTAAGATTTGATTTATTTGAAAAGATTGACGCAGCGATTGCACTCGCAAATGTTGTTATCAACGCTGGTAGACTTCAGCTTGATATTGTTCTGTTCATTGAGTGAACAACAAGGCAGTCTCATATATACAGTGTTTCCCCCAGCACTGTATGGTTAAGGCCTTAACAACAGCAGGGCCTTGACGACCAATGTAGAACAAAATAGATCGATATTTTTTAGAAATATTTTTTAATTATTGTGCAATAACAATAGTGCAAAACTCTCGTAGGGAAAGAAACATACTTTCCAGTACAAAAAATAAAGATAAATATTGCATCGGTAAATACTTTCCAAAGCTTTTTCACTGGAATTGAAACGTGCAGCATCAAGTGGTTTATAAGGGGTTAGAGGGTTATAATTTATAAGGGGTAGGGTTATATACCCTCACCACCCCACCCCCCGCTCCTTGAACTAAGACATGTATAATATAACAACTGCATATAATAGTATATAAATTATACTATATATATTATAGTATTAGGTTATAGTACATAGCATATATAGTATTATATATTATAGTATTGGGTTATAGTACATAGTATATATAGTAGTATATATAGTATAGCATTGGGTTACATAGTATGTATAGTAGCATATATAATATAGTATTGAGTCCTCGTATATAGTATATATAGTAGTATATATTATAATATTGGGTTATAGTACATAGTATATATAGTAGTATATATATTATAGTATTGGGTTACAGTACATAGTATATAAAGTAGTATATATAGTATAGCATTGGGTTACATAGTATATATAGTAGCATATATATATTATGCTACCTAATATATTATAAGTATATCCTCCTTCTCCAACTGCCAGGGACCTCGGTGTGGTATTGGAACAATCAGTTATGCTGCACCGCACACATCACTGCGGTGGCCGATACCTGCAGATTTGCACTTTAACAACATCCGCAGAAATCCGACCCTTCCTTCACAAGAGAAGCAGCTCAGCTTCTAGTCCATCATTGGTCATCCTCCCGTCCTCGACTATCTGCATACTCACTCCTGGCTGGACTGTCCTGTCCCTCTGCGATTAAACCTTTGCAGGCGCACCAGAACTGCGGAGCAGCGCGCCTCGCTTTTTCAAACCTACGAAGTTCTTCCCATGTGATCTCCCGTCCTTCCGGGAACCTCCACTTGGCTCCCGGTAGTAGCTCGCAATTTAAGACGATAGGTACTGGAAATACAAGGCAGTCGAACTGGAACTGCCCCAGCCCTACCTCCAAGCATTACTAAAGGCACACAACACAGGCTCCAGCTCGATCGCTCCGCTCAACCTCCAGCTGGACGTCTGGTACCTCGCCATCGCTAAGAGCTAGCACAAGGTCGTTCAGCAAAGTCACAACTCTTTTCGGTTTTGGGACCTCATGTGTGTGAAACGAGCTCCCTGCCGTTCTCAGGACTGGCAGAGATCGCTCACTATCTTCCGACAAAAGACTCAGACCTCATCTGTTCAGAGTCCACCCTCGACTCTGCATAGCCAACCTTCCCCCTCTGGCCAACCATTGTACACTGTATTGTATTGGTGTTGTATTGTTATTATAGTACATTAACTGTGTAGCAAACTGCCAGTTAGCTGCCTTAAGTATTTGCTGTAACACACGGGAATTGTTAGCCTAGTGATTGTGTTGTACTTGCACTTGGTTCTATGAAACATCCTTACTGTACCGGATAGCGATATATTGTTGCATCTCTATGAACAATTTACTTATTTGTAAGTCGCTTTGGATAAAAGCGTCTGCTAAATTGTAATGTAAACATGTGAATCTAGTATGAGTCATGGACAGGCACCAGCAAGGGATTTTGTGAGAGTTTCATAATATTGACTTCTTCAATTCCACGAGAGGTTGTTTCAAAATAGTCAAATATGTTTCAAGAGAGTGTTGTTGGTGGGACTTGGAAATCCAGATCTGCAGTGGCTTTACCAATCTTGCCCACTATTACGTCAAGACACTCCCACTTGACCAACAGAACATTGCTAGGCATTAATGTGGTCAAAGTTATATTGACATCGGTATATATCCACAATGACATTTGTTCCTATATGACGTCAAACTATTAAGTCATAACTTCCAAATTTATCTTACTATGTGTTCTCCGTGGTGTACCGGAGGCATTCCATGCACACCTTTTCCTCTAACCGAGATCTGTGAGACATGGGTTCAAGTCCCAGCCATCGTAGTCTTCCTTCGAAACTTACTGGACGAGAGAAGTAGAGGTCAGTAGTTCCAACGTTTAACCAATTTTAGCATTTATATAGAACACATTGACAGTAAGAGGGTGCCTTCGGCAGGGAGCTGTTTTCCTATCTGTTCTGGGGACATTGTTTCTATTCCTCCACGGTGGTTTGGTGGGGAACGATCGGTCTAGTGAGAGAGGATTCTCATACTTCCTACTGATGGATCTGATGAACACAATATTAATAAAAGAAGGTTACCACTGCCTATTATTTATTCACAAATTCCGACCTCTTTTCTCGATCTCTCCGTCCCTTGATCAGACTACACGTTATCTCCAACGGGTGAATGATTTGGTGAATTGATGAAAGACTGGCGATGGACATACCTTTTCGGCAATAATAGGGGAAACACACGTTTCCCCTATGTAACACACTGCGCATGGTTTTATATGTGGTGCCGCCTCATCTCAAACCTTTCCTTAGGCCTTATTCCACTTAATCATTTTTGGATAATGTGGTTATTGTTGTATGGTTACGCTGTGGGACAGTGGGAGTGTAGGATGGCTTTTCAGCAGCCTCAGTGAATGGTCGAAGTCTGATTGGATCTGGGTAGGGGTGTAGCTTGCACCATACCTGTTGTTCGTTGACCAATCAGTGTGTACGGATTAGGCCCGCCCTCCCCGGCCACACTGGGCTGATTGCTGCACTGGGATGGCAGTGGAGCACCAGGCCTTGTTCAGAATCAAAACATGTTACCTTAACACCACCACCCTGCGTCCTTGCCAGGATAAAGAACTAGAGGCTGGAGCAGCTAACCAGCTGGTGTGGTGTAGCCGGATCATTTCAGCATCAATATTATACAAATGTTAGTTTGATAGTGACTTTCTCTATTACGCCGTTGGTTTAAGTTCCATCTGAAAAACTGGATTCTGTTTAAATGTTTATGAGCAAGGTAGGCAACACTTTTGTCCTTCAAAGAATACTCAAAAATTGAGTGCTGTTCACAACCAACTATCACAGTTTAGATTCAGGTGAGAATCACATTGATATTAACATGTCAACACACGTGTTTTATATTGTATTGTGGTGATGCAAAGCGTTCCAGTAGGCCACCTATCAAAGTGCTAGGGCTAAACAGTTTTCTAAACTTCCCCAGCTATGGAACAGCTCAGTGAAGTGCTTCCAAACGATTCACAGTGCTGACCAATGCACTTATTATAACCTTCTTAAAGACAGAATAGAGCTGGTTCGTCTTCTCAAGACGAAACTGCCATAAGATCAGACCCACCTCTGGTGTGCAGGCCATGCCCCTCTCTAGTGTGAGACAGTGCTTGGGTAACATCGAGTTGAAGTCATGATACTGTGTATCTCTCTGTGGTACAATCCTGCTGGCTTCTTCTGTCACATCTGTGCTAACTTCATCTACAAGTTAACTCCAAGCAGGTAAGAAAGTGTACGACTGTCGTTGCGCGACGTGGATAGTCGGTGTAACAGTGTTTGAAAGTGAAAACAACATCATTTGAGATCTGGGACATGGGTTCGAATCCCGGCAAACACACTCCCACTGAAACCTCTGTGAGAGAGAAAGTAGGGAGAAAAAACAATTAAACAATTTTAGCCCATTTTAGAACCTTTGACCAATAAGAAAGTGCCTCGTCTTCATGTGAAGCTGTTTCCTATTCTGTTCTGGGGGACATGTGTTTCTATTTCTTCACGGGTGGTTTGGTGGGAAACACTCTGGTCTAGTGAAGGGATCCATACTCTCACACATTCATTTCGAATGACTGTCTGTGGGACTAGGACGGCTGTGAAATGAGTGCACCTCATTCACAGCCATCCATTCATCTCCCATACAGTCATTCCCACATTCACCCATCATTCTGAATGCCGTCTGGGCAAAATTGATTAATGTGAATTTAAGTCATTCACAGCAATCAATTCACACAGACAGTAAATTCACAATCATCCGTTCACCATACATTCATTCCCACAAAACACACCATGGCAGGAATTGAAACACATGTCTCCCAGAACGTACAGGTAACAGCTCTAATTACTGCGCCACGAGAGGCACCAGCAAGGATTTGGTGAGAGGTTATAATTGACTTTACAATTCAGGTTGACATGGGTTTCAAAATTTTCAACCCTATTTGAAGGGAGTGTTGTTGGTGGGACTATGAACCCCAGGTCTGCAGTGCTTAACGATCGTCTGCCCTTATTAACGTCACGAGCACACTCCACTTGACCACAGACATGCCAAGGCATAAAGGGGTCAAAGTCATATTTGACACGTTATATCACTCACATCACATTGATTCCTATATGAACGTCAACTATAAGTTTAACTTCCGAATCTATCACTAGTGGCTGTGCGGTCCCCGTGTGGTGTACCGGATGATGTTCTATGCACACCCCAACCCTCAACCGAGATGTGGAGACTGGGTTTCCAAGTCCCAGCCATCGTATGTCCTCCTTGAAACTCCGGAGAGAGAAGTACGGAGTTAACGTTTTAACAAACTTTTTAGCATTTTAGAACCTTTGAAACAGCAAGAGGTTGCCTCGGCAGGTGAGCTGTTTCCTATCTGTTCTGGGGACATGTTGTTTCTTATTTCTTCCACCGGTGGCTTGCGTGGGAACATCTGTCTAGTGAAGGGTCCATACTCTCACACATTCATTTCGAATGACTGTCTGTGGGACTGGACGGCTGTGAATGAAGTGCACTCATTCCACAGCCTCCATTCTCCCATACAGTC
Source organism: Melanogrammus aeglefinus (assembly GCA_900291075.1). NCBI lineage: Eukaryota > Metazoa > Chordata > Actinopteri > Gadiformes > Gadidae > Melanogrammus > Melanogrammus aeglefinus. Next base: position 38,327 of record OLKM01002955.1, on the reverse strand, counting down.
ATTCCCACTCACCCATTCATTTCTGAAATTGGCCGTCTGGGCAAATTGATTTAAATGTGAATTAAGTCATTCACAGGCAATCAATTTCACACAGACAGTAATTCTCACAATCATCCGTTCACCATACATTTCATTCTCCACAAAACCACCCATGGCAGGAATTGAACACATGTTCCAGAACGTACAGGTAAACAGCTCTATCACCTGCGCGCACGAGAGGCACCAGCAAGGATTTTGGTAGAGCAGAGGTTATTACATTGACTTTACAATTCGGTGTACATGGGGTTCAAAATTTTTCAACCTATTTGAAGGGAGTGTTGTTTGTGGGACTTGGAACCCCAGGTCTGCAGTGCTTAACGATCGTCTGGCCTTATTAACCGTCAAGACACTCCACTTGACCACAGACATGCAAGGCATATAAGTGGTCAAAGTCATATTTGACCGTTATATCCACATCACATTGATTCTATATGACGTCAACTACTAAGTTAAACCTTACCGAGATCTATCATGCTGTGCCGTCCCGGTGGATGGTGTACCGGAGATGTTCTATGGCACACCCAACCTCAACAGAGATCGGGAGACATGCGGTTCCAAGTCCCAGCCATCGTAGTTCTCCTTGAAACATCTCCCGGAGAGAAGTACGGAGTAACGTTTAACAATTTTAAGCATTTTAGAACCTTTGAACAGACAAGAGGGTTGCCTCGGCAGGGAGGCTCGTGTTCCTATCTGTTCTGCGGGACATGTGTTCCCATTTCTTCCACGGTGTTTGGTGGGAACATCTGTCTAGTGAAGGGAACCATACTTCACACACACGATTCATTCGAATGACTTGTCTGGGGGACTGGACGGCTGTGAATAGAGTGCCAACACCATTCACAGCCATTCCAGTCTCCCCAGACAGTCATTCCCACTCATCTCATTCATTCCGAATTTGCCGTCTGGGCAAATTGATTAATGTGAATTAAAGTCTCATTCACAGCCAATCGATTTACACAGACAGTTATATCACAATCATCCGTTCACCAATATATTCATTCCCACAAAACCCGCCATGGCAGGAATCAAACACATGTCTCCAGAACGTACCAGGTAACAGCTCTTATCACCTGCGCCACAGAGGCTACTAGCGAGGATTATTGGGTGAGAGGTTTATAATTTGAATTTACAAATTTCAGGTGACATGGGTTCAAAATATTCCACGTATTTGAAGGGGAGTGTTGTGTGGGGGGACTTGAACCCAGGTCTGCAGTGCTTACGATCGTCTGCCCTTATTAACGTCAATACACTCCACTTGACCACAGACATGCTAGGCATAACGTGGTCAAAGTCATATTTGACACGTTATATCCGCATGACATTGATTCCTATATGACGTCAACTATAAGTATAACTTCCGAATTTATTATTCAGTGCGTCTCTGTGGTGTACCGGAGGTGTTCCATGCACATCCAATCTCAACCGAGATCTGGCGACATGGGTTCAAGTCCCAGCCATCATGGTCTACTTGAAACCTCTGGGAGAGAAGTAGGGAGTCAATGTTTAACAATTTTAGCATTTTAGAACCTTTGACCAGTTTGAGGTGCCTCGGCAGGGGAGCTGTTTCCTATCTGTTCTGGGGACATGTGTTCTATTTCTTCCACGGTGGTTGGTGGGAACATCTGTCTAGTGAAGGGATCCATACTCTCACACATTCATTTTGAAATGACTGTCCTTGGGGACTGGATGGCTGTGGAATGAGTGCACTAATCCAACAGCCAGCTATTCTCCCATACAGTCATTTTCAGTCACCATTTCATTCCGAATTGCCGTCTGGGCAAATTAATTAATGTGAATTAAGTCATTCACAGCAATCAATTCACAATCATCCTTTCACCATACATTCATTCCCACAAAACCTGCCATGGCAGGAATTGAACACATGTCTCCAGAACATACAGGTAACAGCTCTATCACCTGCGCCACAGAGGCACCAGCAAGTATTTGGTGAGAGGTTATAATTGACTTTTTTAATTCATGAGATGTTGGTTCAAAATAGTCAATATGTATATATATTATATATATATATATTATATATACTATATATATATATATATATATATATATATATATATATTATATATATATATATATATTATATATATATATATATATATATATATATATTGTAGTAGCCTATATGTAGTATAGTATTATATATATTATAGCATTGGGTTATAGTATATAGTAGTATATATATATTATAGCATTGGGTTATAGTATATAGTATATATAGAAGTATATATAGTATAGCATTGGGTTACATAGTATACAGTATATAGTAGTATATATATTATAGTATTGAGTCAGAGTACATAGTATATATAGTAGTATATATATTATAATAGTGGGTTATAGTACATAGCATATATAGTATTATATATATTATAGTATTGGGTTATAGTACATAGTATATATAGTATAGCATTGAGTTATAGCATATAGTAGTATATATAATAGTAGTATATATATATTAGTATTGGATTATAGTACATAGTATATATAGTAGTATATATATTATAGTATTGAGTCAGAGTACATAGTACGTATAGTAGTATATATATATATAATAGTGGGTTATAGCACATAGCATATATAGTATTATATATATTATAGATATTGGGTTATAGTACATAGTAATATATAGTATAGCATTGAGTTATATAGTATATAGCAGTATATATAATAGTAGTATATATATTATAGTATTGGATTATAGTACATAGTGTATATATAGTAGCATATACTGTATATTATAGCATTGGTTTATATCAGGGGTCAGCAACTTTTTCAACATGCAGTGCCAGTTTGACATGTTCTCGTTAATGAGTGTGCCTTAAGCAACAATATATTAAACATTAAGCTGAATTATGACCCAGCGACCAAAAACATTCCCAGAAGACCCGGAATGGTACTATGTCCATATAGTCCACAATTATGCATCAACATTTTAATGTTTTTTTGGTTGTTATATTTGCAACATGGACTCACGAATTATAATTACATATGTCCCATCTTAAAACACCATTTTCAGAAACTCATTCAAAAACATATTTGCACTGTGAGAAATGTAAAAAACGACAATAGATGAGAATGTTGGAACCATCCACATCAATATCTTTAAGACATGTACAGCTCTGCCATGTGAAGGCGATGCATACAGGCCACTGGCAACAATATTTTAAATATTGTCTTCTCTATTACTCACAGCATACGTTTAAAAACTATTCATTGATCCCATTTCAGAACACTGCTCTCTGTAGCTAATTTAAACATATTTGCACTGGGAGGAAATGCCCAAAACAGAATAAAGGGCAAAAAAAATCTGTAGTAATGATTATGCTGCCGCATTGTGCTGTGAATGTTTTAAATGAAAATAATAATATAATAAAAAAGAAATTAATTTTATTGTGCCAATGATTATGCTGCTCCGTGCCAGTGGTGGCACACGTGCCTAGGGTTGCAGATCCCTGGTTTATAGTATATAGTAGTATATATAATATAGTAGTATGTAATGTTATAGTACATAGTAATATATATGTATATTTATAAAACGGAAAGGTGAAATCCGGCGATCTGATTGGCTGTTAACCGTGGTATATTGAGCATATACCACGGCTACTATTCTAAAAAGCCTTATCGCAGCATATCATTCCGCAAGCAACAATGTCTCCATGGCAACAACCAACTGTTACGTAGGAGGCTAGGTAGCAAAAGTAGCCGAAGTGTTTGACAAGGTTAATAAATTGACTAAATTCGTTGAATTGACATGTTTAAGGTTAACTTTCACCTCCGGATAGGGTTAACAATGGTAGAGGGGACTGAGGAGTGACCTGCTCCTGAAGAAAAAGGCGAGAAAAAGAGACATGCAGAGCTAACGTCCGGAAAGGAGGGACTATTTTTTTCATAATGGGGCTATTTTATCAGTTAGGTAGGCTAATTTGTGATTTTTTTTTTTTTTTGTACCTGAAATTGATTGCGTATTCCTCTTTCATATTGCCGTTATTGGTAACCGTTTTATAAAAGCAATATATCACTCCAGTCCGTGGTATATGCTCATTATACCACTCCAAGGGGGTTGTCGTCCCTCCGCTTCGCGTCGGGCCGAACAACGCCCCTTAGCCGTGGTATAATGAGCATATACCACGGCCTGTCTTGATATATTGCTTAAATATACTAGCATTGGGTTGTAGTACATAGTATATATAATAGTATAGATACTATAGTATATGTAGTATAGTATATACTAAGTACTATATATATTATAGCATTGGGTTGTAGTATATAGTAGTATTTATAATAAAGTAGTATATATATTATAGCATTGGGTTATAGTATATAGTAGTATTTATAATATAGTGGTATATATATTATAGCATTGGGTTATAGTATAATTTTTTTATTTTTTTTTAAACGTACTTCCTCAATGTGATGTTTTTGCACTTAATAAGGACTGCACTTAATTTCATTGTACTTGTTACAATGACAATAAAGATATTCTATTCTATTATAGTATATAGTAGTATATTTAGTATAGTATATAGTATTATATATATTATAGCATTGGGTTATAGTATATAGTAGTATATATATTATAGCATTGGGTTATAGTATATAGTAGTAGGAGGAGGTCGTGACTCCTCTCCTCAGAGCAGGAGGTCGTGACTCCTCTCCTCAGAGCAGGAGGTTGTGACTCTGTGACTCCTCTTCTCAGAGCAGGAGGTTGTGACTCTGACTCCTCTTCTCAGAGCAGGAGGTTGTGACTCCGTGACTCCTCTCCTCAGAGCAGGAGGTTGTGACTCTTCTCCTCAGAGCAGTAGGTCATGACTCCTCTCCTCAGAGGAGGAGGTCATGACTCCTCTCCTCAGAGGAGGAGGTCATGACTCCTCTCCTCAGAGCAGGAGGTCGTGACTCCTCTCCTCAGAGGAGGAGGTCGTGACTACTCCTCTCCTCAGAGCAGGAGGTCGTGACTCCTCTCCTCAAAGCAGGAGGTCGTGACTCTGACTCCTCTTCTCAGAGCAGGAGGTTGTGACTCTGACTCCTCTTCTCAGAGCAGGAGGTCGTGACTCCTCTCCTCAGAGGAGGAGTTTGTGACTACTCCTCTCCTCAGAGCAGGAGGTCGTGACTCCTCTCCTCAGAGGAGGAGTTTGTGACTACTCCTCTCCTCAGAGCAGGAGGTCGTGACTCCTCTCCTCAGAGGAGGAGGTTGTGACTACTCCTCTCCTCAGAGCAGGAGGTCATGACTCCTCTTCTCAGAGCAGGAGGTCGTGACTCTGTGACTCCTCTCCTCAGAGCAGGAGGTCGTGACTCCTCTCCTCAGAGGAGGTCGTGACTACTCCTCTCCTCAGAGCAGGAGGTCATGACTCCTCTCCTAAGAACAGGAGGTCGTGACTCCTCTTCTCAGAGGAGGAGGCCGTGATTCCTCTCCTCAGAGCAGGAGGTTGTAACTCTGTGACTCCTCTCCTCAGAGCAGGAGGTCGTGACTCCTCTCCTCAGAGGAGGAGGTCGTGACTACTCCTCTCCTCAAAGCAGGAGGTCGTGACTCCTCTCCTCAGAGCAGGAGGTCGTGACTCCTCTCAGAGCAGGAGGTCGTGACTCCGTGACTCCTCTCCTCAGAGCAGGAGGTTGTGACTCCTCTTCTCAACGGAGGAGGTCGTGACTCCTCTCCTCAGCAGCTCATACAGCAGGCCTCTCACACTTGTCCCTAAAGGCCTCCAGAGTTTCCAGAACTGTTGCCAAGTGGGAATCGAACAAGTAGTAAACAGCAACGAGCTGTGTCTCAGGGGTGACTCTATCTGCTGGTTCCACTCTACATACGAGGGGGGTGCAGTGTGGATAAGAGCATTATGATACATGACATGGACCTTACTGAGTTAGGAAGGAGTCATCGAGCTGGGAGGATCTCCACTGTAATTGTACATTTTGTTAAAATTATGAATACATATATCTCAAATCTTTTCAATCACTGGTCTCAGAGTTTGAAAGTGTGTTGCTCTTTTTAATCCTAAAAATGTAGGATGCAAATGTTTACACGTTAACAGGTATCACAGATTAGATCATATTGGTTTTTAAATATGATCTAATAAGTGATATCATCCTGTTGTCAGAGGTTAGAGCGAGCATACACCAGGAACACCTCCTCCTGATGGAGCGCTCTTTCAACGACGGTCTGGACCAATCAAGCCCACCGAAGGTCCCTCCAGAACCTGGTCTAACAGAGGGTCTGGCAGGACCTGTTCCCACAGGATCTGGTCAAACAGAAGGTCTCTTCAGAACCTGGTCCAGCTGAAGGTGGAGATCCACCTCCGATCACACATGTGTGTGTGTTTCTATATATATATATATATATATATATATATATATATATATATATATATATATATATATTATATATATATATTATATATATATATATATATATAGTTCCATACGCGGCTGATAGATATTCTGCGGGGTGAGGCCCATATTCTTATGCTGTCAGGTCGCGTCCTGAAGTCTGCAGAACACTTCTCTCGGTCACACGCGCTTTACAGTTCCACACGAACGAATACATTTTACCATATCCAACACAAACACACTCACACACACACACACACACACACACACACACACACACAACACACACACACACACACACACACACACACACACACACACACACACACACACACACACACACACACACACACACACACACACACAAACACACACACACCAGTGTGCGCTTCCACGCACTGGTCTGTGATGGTCAGGATAAGATAGTAAACAAACATGTGTGTCCCCTCATAGACCAGACCACCAGACCACCCGACACCCAGACCACCGGACAGACAGACTATCCGACCACCGAACAACATGTCAGCAGACCAGAAGCAGCCTCACTGAAAATCAAGGTGCACAGCAGCGGAAGTCCACCAACTATCAGCTGCCTCGCCTCCCGGCAGCGCAGCCCATGGCCCGGGCTTTGAACACCCCCCGTCCTGGGACCTACCTGTCGTGTGGTAGGGTGCTCCTCGGTCACCTTCGGTGAAGGGGTCTCGAGTCCATCCATGGAAGCCGGGCTAACGGGACTAGAATCCATGTTCTGACGCGGTCCCCGCTCCACGACGCTGATTCTGTGTCCGCTTGTAGAAGCACATAGGTCGGCCTGCTGCTGTCCCTCCTCCCAATCAGTCTCCGGTCCGGTTGGCTGACTGCAGCCTGGACCTCCGAACAGCAGCTCGGGCGCCCTCTCTGTTTGTCTCACTCGCTCTCTCTCTCACTCTTGGGCTCTCTCTCTCTCTCTTCCCCCCCCCTTTCTCTCTCTCAGATTACAGCCCAGTGTGTAGAGTTCCTATTTATACCTGTAGTCCTCCATGTTCCTCTGTAGGGTTATCGTTAGGGTGGTCATGTGGGCCCCAACCTTCAGGGACCAGGAGGCTCGGCGAGGCAGTGCCACGCCCCCAGGACCCGCTAGAGGAGAGAGGCCCTGCTGATGGTGAGGGTGGGACAGCACCGGTCCCATCTGGTCCTGAACCGGACCCAGACGGAGCAGAGGGGTGTGTGTGTGTGTGTGTGTGTGTGTGTGTGTGTGTGTGTGTGTGTGTGTGTGTGTGTGTGTGTGTGTGTGTGTGTGTGTGTGTGTGTGTGTGTGTGTGTGTGTGTGTGTGTGTGTGTGTGTGTGTGTGACATCATGCTAGGGGAACCAGTGACATTTGCAACCACTACACACTAACACATGTCGTGAACAGATACACAGCATGTAGGTGGGGGGTGATTCTGATTGGATTACTGTGCTGCCATGCACGGTGTAGCAGCTGTCATAGGGGTGGGAGAACTGGCAGGTCGCTGAAGGAAACCACATACCTTAGCAGTCGTATGCTAGTTCAGCTAGCTAGCAGTCGTATGCTAGTTTAGCCAGCTAGCAGTCATATTACAGTTCAGCGATTTAGCAGTCATATGCTAGTTCAGCTGGCTTGCAGTCGTATGCTAGTTCAGCAAGCTATCAGTAGTCTGCTAGTTCAGCTAGCTAGCAATTGTATGCTAGTTCAGCTAGCTTGCAGTCGTATGCTATTTGAACTAGCTAGCAGTCATATGCTACTTCAGCTAGCAGTCGTATGCTAGTTCAGCCACCTAGCAGTTGTATGCTACTTCAGCTAGCAGTCGTATGCTAGTTCAACTAGCTAGCCATCTAATGCTAGTTCAGTTAGCTCACAGCGGCCCGTAGAAAGCAAAACACTGGAGCTTCTGAGGTCAGTGTGAGGACGTTAAAATATGAGATAAACCCTAGGGCTTATTTTAGTCATGGAGGTCAAAGTAACAACGGCGTCGACAAGCCCAGGAGAGACTGGCGTGCTTGTGTAGTGAATAGTGAGTACTAGTATTCAGAGGGTTGTGTCACTATAGTGTTGGTAGTGATTAGTGAGTACTAGTATTCAGAGGGTAGTGTCACTATAGTGTTGGTAGTTATTAGTGAGTACTAGTATTCAGAGGGTAGGGTCACTATAGTGTTGGTAGTGAATAGTGAGTACTAGTATTCAGAGGGTTGTGTCACTATAGTGTGGGTAGTGAATAGTGAGTACTAGTATTCAGAGGGTAGTGTCACTATAGTGTGGGTAGTGAATAGTGAGTACTAGTATTCAGAGGGTAGTGTCACTATAGTGTTGGTAGTGAATAGTGAATACTAGTATTCAGAGGGTAGTGTCACTATAGTGTGGGTAGTGAATAGTGAGTACTAGTATTCAGAGGGTTGTGTTACTATAGTGTGGGTATAGTGAATAGTGAGTACTAGTATTCAGAGGGTAGTGTCACTATAGTGTGGGTAGTGAATAGTGAGTACTAGTATTCAGAGGGTTGTGTTACTATAGCGTGGGTAGTGAATAGTGAGTACTAGTATTCAGAGGGTTGTGTTACTATAGTTTGGGTAGTGAATAGTGAGTACCAATATTTAGAGGGTTGTCTCACTATACTGTAGGTAGTGAATACTGAGTATTTAGAGTGGTGTGTCACTATATTATGTGGGTATTGAATAGTGAGTACTAGGGCTGTGCAATTAATCGAATTTCGATCGCGATATCGATTTTGGGGTCAAACGATCTCCAAACTCGTATAATCGAGTTGAAACAGGATTATTTGACGTGATGATGATATGACATAGAAACACGTAATAAGTATCCAAAAGTAAAATCTTTTTCGTGTGTAAGTGTACTATCTGCCACAACTTCTGTAATCTAACATTGTTGATTTTTATAAAAGCGTTTCATGTATGCAATATAAGAGACGCGCTGCGAAAGCATTCAACGCGGCGAGAGGGAGCACATATAAAGGGCGTGCTGCATCAGGAAGTACCCGTTGGCAGGAGGCGGACATGCCAGTGAAGCGCCATTCAGCAACATCGGTCTACGCTGCTGATTGGCGGCTCACTGGCAAGTTTGATTGTACTCCCTCTCGCCGCGTTGAATGCTTTCGCATGCACTTACACACGAAAAAGGTTTTATTTTGGATAGGCCTACTTATACGTGTTTCTGTGTGATATTTGATGGTATATATTTTATTCATGAAATGTTTTATAAAAATCAAATGTTATATTCAGAATGTTGTGCCAGTGCACTCAAACACAAAGAAAGTTAATTTTGGATACTTATACGTGTTTCTGTGATATTTGATTGTCTTAATATATATATTGTATTCATGAAATGTTTTATAAAAATCAAATGTCAGATTCAGAATGTTGTGGCAGACAGTACACTTACACACAAAAGGTTTTATTTTGGATACTTATACGTGTTTCTATGTCATAATTGATTGTGTCAAAAAATGCATGTTTTCAAACTCAAAAATAATCGTTTGAATAATCGTGATATCAATATTGACCAAAATAATCGTGATTATGATTTTTCCCATAATCGAGCAGCCCTAGTGAGTACTAGTATCTCTAGTACTAGTATTGAGAAGGCTTCTGTCTAGTGTTTGCGTACAGGTTTCATGTTATTACATAGGGTTAGCACATATATAACATATCAATATGTCAACTCTGTCATGAATGTTTCTGTGACAATGAAGGTAACCCTTACCTGTCCTTCTGACCTCTAACACTGACCTCTAACCATTACCTCTCCTCCTGACCTCTAACCCTGACCTCTAAGCTGACCTCTAACGCTGACCTCAAACCTGACCTCTAACCCTGACCTCTAACCCCGACCTCTGCACTGAACTTCTGGAGCAAATTCCAGAGATATGATTCAAGATCTCACACACAAAGACAGACAGACAGACAGACAGACAGACAGACCGACGAGGACCAGGAGACAGCGTTCTAGACCCCTCCTCCCCACAGCCTCGTCCTCCATGTTCACAACATGCGTTAGTAGGAGACACTCTCAAAGGTCTGAACACTTGGGCGTCAGCGTTTCAGAAACATCCTCTAGCTATGGGTCAAAAGGATTGTGTTTAATCTAATAATTAGTCATTTAATCTTTAATTACACATCTTATTGAGGGTTTACCACACATTTACCTCATGGGGAAATAAAGGTCTGAAATATCTTGCAGAAATGGGAACGTTATCATATCCTCATCGTTGTACAACGGCCAAATCCCTGAAAGAACATCGAACAGAAGGTGAATGAACTGAAGCTGTGTGTTGAAGAACGGCTCCCTCTAGAGGCGCTACGGCCGACCACACACAACACAGATCAGACACCATCTTCATCAAATCTGAAACAGGTCTGGAGACTACACCAACAACAAAGATCAGCGATCAGCTTGATCACTTAAACAGGTCTGGAGGTTGGATTCATGTATTCTGTAGCCTATTAAAAAGGAGATATTCTGAATGATGATGTTGTTCTACTACCACAACCACTCGGAAATAGCCAACCAATGGGCTCACTGGAGTCAGTGTCTATCACTAAATGCAATGTTAATAAATGGGCGGCGGTGAGTGCCACAGACAGACAGCGGTACTCCCAGTACCACGTCCTGGGTCGACTGGGACACCAGTATCACATCCGTGATCTACTGGGACAACAATACGCATGCCGCTCCAGTCTAGAAGTGGGAATGCTTCCCGTACCGGGAGTGCCCGGCGGGAGGCGCCACCTCCAGCCGGGGACCAGAGAGAGTCTTTAACTCGTTGGTTTATTTCTGGATTCTTCAGCATCTCAACACCTCCTCTGGCCTCCTCCACCCCGCAGACCTCCTCCAGACCCGCGATGAGCCGCAGACGGACTCATAGCTCCGCGGACGGCCTGTCGCCTGACCTCCACGCCGCCTTCATGGAGACCCAGGCTCCCCCGGCCCCCCCCGGGCCCGCGGGCTCCGCGACCCGCAGCCACGGGGATTTCCTGGAGTCGGACACCGACGAGGAGCTGCTGTGCTCGGTGAGCGACATCACGGAGCACCTGGGGAGGAACGTCGCGCTGGTACTGGAGACGGCGCTCACCGAGATCCGCAAGATGGTAAGCGGTAGGATCCGCGTCCTCAGGCTGGAGCTCCGGGAGAAGACGGACGAGATCGAGGTCCTTAGGGCCAGGCTGGAGACCGTGCAGCGGGACGGAAGAGAACCTTTCCCGGGCGGCTTGTCGGTGGAGGCGTCGCTGCTCGGCTTCAGGAAGCACGGCGTCCCCGACCCGAGGAGGATGAAGCCCGGGGTGAAGAAGGAGAACATCAACGCCATCTGTGATTACCTGATGAAGGACAAAAACGCGAAAGGTAGCGATCTGGAAGGCGACCACCAGAGCGACCCCCCAGCGGCCGACAGAGAGGCTCAGCCCGACCCCCTCGGCCTGTGGCCAGACAGCGGGATGGCCGGCCCGGCGGCCGGGGACGGGGAATCGGACTCGGCCACCGAGGACATCTTCAACATGTTGCCGTCGGGCAGCAAACGAATCTACGACTACGAGTGGATGGCGGGGATGGAGTACACTGCTGACCTGAAGGGTTAGTAAACATACTCTAAAACCAGTCTAAAACGGTTCTAATGAGATCACAAAAGCGCCAACCCGCTCTGCCAGTTCATCGTCTGTGTTCATCATGTCACCTATATTATATGAGATTATATATGTATGTATTTATGTGTGTGTGTGTGTGTGTGTGTGTGTGTGTGTGTGTGTGTGTGTGTGTGTGTATATATATATATATATATATATATATATATATATATATATATATAATATATATATATATATATATATATATATATTAAAACCACAAGGAATGAGGGAACCCAAGTGCGAGCAGGGGCCAGAAGAGGAGACTGAGGAGGAGGTGGACCACTCCGCTAGTGAGGGGGACAGCATGGAGCCGGCCCAGAGCCAGGCCCCACTGTCCCACCACCAGCCCCCCGAGTTCCACATGGAGGCCCCTGAGTCCCCGCGGGACGGGCCCCGGGCCCCTGGGCCGGGCAGCGCAGACCGCCTGGAGACCGGTGGGTGATGAGCCTCGTGCACAACACACTTCACAACACAACGCGATTCACAACACACAACCCAACACACATCATAACACAGCACGATGCACAACACACAACACATCACAACACAATAAACAACACAACACGATGACAACACAACACGATACACAACACAACACAAAACACACAACAAATCACAACACAACACGATGCACAACACACATCACAACGCGATTCACAACACAACACGATGCACAACACAATACATCACAACATGATGCACGACACAACACGATGCACAACACAGCACGATGCACAACACACCACAATGCATAACACAACACAATGCATAACACAACATGAGGTACAACTCAACATAATACATAACCTAATAGGTCACCCATGCAGTTTTATACGTGACCCATTGGTGAGGAGTGGACTAGTTAGGGTTATTCCTGAGGCACCGTCAGATCACTGGTTAGATATGACTTACCTTCATCTATAGCCTTAATATTTTAGTATCAACTTAATCACCTGAAATTAATGTATGGTTCTGCGGGCCAGAGAAGCTGTTGGGTTGTTGTCATAATGAAACGTTGTTCTGGTGGAGGAAAGGGTTCCGGAAGAGGTTCCAAAGATCATGTGACACGTTTCTTTTAGTTCCTTGCTGAGGGTCCCTACATACTGTACTTCACAGAGCACTTGCTGACGGTCCCTACATACACATCCAAGGACTGTTTTGGATCTGGTCTTTAGTTCCGGGCGGTCTAACCTCCGGTCCCCTCTCCTCTCTCTGCAGGACCACAGTTCAGCGGCCACCACTACATCTGCCCGCTGTGTGGGACCTTCTGCCCCGACTCCCTGTTCCTGGAGGAGCACCTCAAGCTGATCCACTCGGACGTCCCGGGCGCCCAGGCCCTGCACGCCATCCAGTCCACCTCCGCCTCGGCGCTGGGGGAGCCCAGCGGGGACCCTCGAAGGGCGGCCCCCCGGCCTGGTGACGGGGGCCCGGGGCCGGCTGGCGAGGCAGGGCCGGACGGGGCCCGGGGCCGGGGGCCCGCCCGACGGGAGCTGAAGACGGACGGCGGCTACGAGTGCAGCGACTGCGGCCGCCACTTCAACTACCTGGGCAACCTGCGGCAGCACCAGCGCATCCACACGGGGGAGAAGCCCTTCAGCTGCCCAGAGTGCGGCGAGCGCTTCAGGCACGCGGCCCGGCTGAAGAGCCACCGGCTGGGCCACAGCGGAGCCCAGAGCCCCTTCCCCTGCCCGCAGTGCGGCAAGGGCTTCTCGGTGCTGTCGGGCCTGAAGCGGCACCAGCGCGTGCACACCGGGGAGAGCCCCTACGCCTGCCAGCAGTGTGGCCGGCGCTTCAAGGAGCTGGGGAACCTGTACACACACCAGAGGATCCACAGCGGGGCCACGCCCTACTGCTGCCAGCACTGCGGACGCAGCTTCAGGCACCTGGGCACATACAAGAGCCACCGCTGCACCCCCACCCAGTAGCTGGGGCCCTGCCCCACCTGCCCTCAGTAGAGGGGCGCCCCCCCTGGGCTCAGCAGGCAGGGGGGGGGGGGCGTCCCTCTACTGAGGCCAAGGGGGACCCCCTCTACTGAGGCCAGGGGGGTCTCCCCCTGGCCTCAGCAGGAAGAGGGGGACCCCCCCAGGCCTCAGTATGGGCGGGACCCCCTGGCCTCATTATGGGGAACCCACCCTGACCTCAGTATGGGGGGACCCCCCATGGCCTCAGTATGGGGGGACCCCCCATGGCCTCAGTATGGGGGGACCCCCCATGGCCTCAGCAGGCAGAGGGGAACCCCCATAGGCCTCAGCAGGCAGAGGGGGACCCCCCCAGGCCTCAGTATGGGGGGACCCCCCATGCCTCAGCAGGCAGAGGGGGACCCCCCCTGGCCTCAGCAGGTAGTGGGCGACCCCCCCCCTGGCCTCAGTATGGGGGGACCCCCCTGGCCTCGGCAGACAGAGGGGACCCCGGGGACTCCAGAGCCTCAGGTGCGTGCTGGCTGGGTGCTCCTCCACCATGGAGGTCATGGTGGGCCTACAGACTGCTGGTCATCCACCTCTCATTCCTTCCACCAGTGGAACGGATTAAGTTTCCCTGCACTTATTTACCCACAAAACCCATGGTTCATTCATAGAAACAGTGGAGCATCACAACCCCCAGAGCTTCTCGAGCAGTAGTTCCTGGGGGCTGGGAGGGCCCTACTGCCTCTAGTGGTGGCTCAACGTAACAACATGTAGTCCTGGGGGCTGGGAGGGCCCTACTGCCTCTAGTGGTGGCTCAACGTAACAACACGTAGTTCCTGGGGTCTGGGAGGGCCCTACTGCCTCTAGTGGTGGCTCAACGTAACAACACGTAGTTCCTGGGGGCTGGGAGGGCCCTACTGCCTCTAGTGACAGCTCAACGTAACAACATGTAGTTCCTGGGGGCTGGGAGGGCCCTACTGCCTCTAGTGGTGGCTCAACGTAACAACATGTAGTTCCTGGAGGCTGGGAGGGCCCTACTGCCTCTAGTGGTGGCTCAACATAACGTAGTTCTCTGCGCTGGGAGGGCCCTACTGCCTCTAGTGGCTCAACGTGGTATCTCGTATCTGGTGAAGTTGTATTTCATCACAATACTGCTTGGTGCTACGCATGCAGAGTCATGTTGCCATTGCAATTATTTTAAAATGTTCAAATGTAACCTATATTATAAACTGTATCATTTTTTTCTATGTTTGCTTATATGAACAAAAGTCAGAATAACAGGAGTCTTTTCTGGTACTTTTTATTTAATCGATTTTCCACATTTATTGTAGTCCAAGGAAGATAACAAAATCCTGCATTTTCTTTTGCAATTCTCTGTTGCAAGTTGAGTGAGGGACGCTGTGCTCCCAGTGCGACTCGGGGTAACTGAGCGTCTGCATTCTAATAAAGTGCTGTCTTTCTGTGCTCTCTGGTTGTTTTATTCTTCACATATTTCAATATAAAAGCAGTCGGCTGTAAGTTTTTAACAGACATAACGTCATTTCGTTGTCTACCCAAATCACTGATCCTGCAGAGGATGTTTGATAGGGTTAGGGTTGGGTTAACCCTAGGGTTAGGTTTAGGCAGCACCTTGAGGCCCGGAGTAGCTTCTTGGTGCTACGATCTTCTGAATAAGATCAAGGATCTGATGTCAGCCCACATGGCCTGTTGTCATTTAAACACGCTAATTAGAAACGGGTTTATAGTCTTTCTTTATATATATGAATATATTCTACATGTAATTAGAAACAGGTTTACAACTGGTAAATTACAGTGGTTTAGCATTATTTAAGTGGTAATAGATTGACAGTCCTTAAGTGAAAAGGTGTGTGTGTCTACATCCGACAGAGGTACATAGGGGCGGGGCCTACCCAAACCCATGGAGGAGTCTCCTGGGGGGGGGGGTGGAAGGTGTGTCAGTCTGAGGACCCTCCTACATCAGCAGCTCAATCCAAAAACACTCCTATTCGGTTGGAGCCAGCGGGGGGGAGTAGCTTTGTCGTAGTACCGTCGTGACTGCCAATGTAAGCCCCATCAGTACAGTCCAGACGCCAGGCCTGGTTGTTGCCTCCGAGCAATCTGTCGTCACACCATCCTCTCCTTTGGATTCCTCTGTAGGCCATTCCTATATTCACATCTCCTTCCCACTCCACCTCCCAGTAGCAGAGGCCAGTCAGAGTCTCTACACCTGGTCCCAGTAGTCAAACCTCTCTGGATGATCAGGAACCCCTCGCTCCTCTCTGGTTAGGGTGAGGACGGCTGTCTCTGTCTGCCGTCCTCAGACACAGAAAGACATCTGTTGGCTGGAAGTTGGGTCCAGGGAGAGCTCACAGACATCTGACAGACATGAGGTGAGATCCGACTGAGGGACTCTTCCCTCTAGTGAGCTGCTATGGGTGTGGCTTGGGAGAGAGGATCGGCTTTGGCCGATCCTCTCTTCACCGTTTAGCGGCTCAGGTACTATCTGCCTCAGGGTAGGAGCCGCTTTCCAAGAAGTCCCTCAGTTGGAACGCGCCTATGATGAACACACAGATACACACTGACCAAGTCCTCATTTATACCGCGAGGCTGCAGCCTCGCAGCCCACGTGTGGGAGGAGCCTAACTCGTCCCCTGGAGGACCTTTAGGAAGGTGGAGCTCCTCCTCCGTCAGGACCTCCACCTCTCCTCCATCAGGACCTCAACCTCTCTTCCATCAGGACCTCCACCTCTCCTCCATCAGGACCTCCACCTCTCCTCCTTCAGGACCTCCATCTCCTCCCGTCCCCTGGAGATCATTTAGGAAGGTGGAGCTCCTCCATCTTCTTTCCCACTCTAGTTGAAAGCATCTCTTCCCGTTGAGAGTGTGGATCAAAACGACAAGCGGTATCGTAGTGGTATATCGTGTTCAATGCCAGGTGGTGAGTGTAATGTTCCGTGCGTTCTGTTTAAGGGTTCCTGAGCCTCCTGTATTCACTGATTAGAATGCAGCCTATTTCTGTGAATTTAGAGGGTTGCATTCTCATTGGTTGCTCAAGTCAGGGTTAGGGTTAATTGCTCTATTGATTGGTTAAGAGTTTGCCAGCCTTGTACTTGTCAAGCCAGCCATGTTCAGGATCTCTGTTCATTTGGTTCTATCTGCTTGTTTAAGCTTTGGAGAAGCTTTGTTTGTAAGTACATAAATTCATCAATGTTTAAACAAACGGTTTTTGCTTATATTTCATCGTATCTATTTGTAATATTTCATCGTGACTTTTTCATTGTTTTATTTAGTTTCACACTATAATAACAACTTGGACACTGTAGTGTTCTCACTCAGAGTGTAGCAACTCTGTTTCAACACCGAGTTAAATCGTGTCCAATGAAAACATGAGTCGTGGTGGAGTTGACCATTTACTCAGCAGTCTTCAATGACAATTAGTGAAAACTGTAAATACAGCAAATATTTCATTTTAGATAACATAAAACATGAATTAGCATAATTGTAGGCACAATGAGTTACCATAATTATAGCCAGCAGAACGTTTTTAAATGTGTAAATAACATAGACAAAATGTCCCTTTTTAATTACAAATAAAATATATATTTCTAGCAGCTATCACTATTTATTGCTTTTAACACCTTAAACATAAAAATGTGTACACTTACGGCATTGCCTGGACAATATTTCTCAGGGGTGGCTACGATAGCTTCAGAACATGTCTGCCTCACTCTTTGTCCAAGGAGAAAAGAACTAAACAGGAAGTCAACCAACACAGGTGACCTTTAGGAAGTGACGTCATCAGTGAGTGGACCTTCAAAATAAAACCCTCTTAAAGAAACCTTTTAACCTTTTTACTCTTATTTTGTAACTACAACACATAAATGTATTCTTTTAAAGCAGACATCACAAATGAATAAGAGAAATGCCTTAGAGGCACACACTCCCCGTCTGGCATATGTGAGGCCACTATGAACTTGTGGGAGCCTGGACATTAGTCCTTAAATCAGTCCTTAGGCAGAAGTCGAACCACCTCTGCAACTGGCCTTAGGAAGGTTCTTGCATCACCTTGGTCAAGGCGTCCGAGAACACACACAGCTCTGTGTGCACAACTTTGATGAGCGAGGATGGTGTGTATGTGCGTGGCACATGTAGCTCCTTTAAGACCTGAAGAGAATCTCTCCAGGTTTCCCATTTCTTCAGCTTGTCTTCTGGGAGGGGTGTATCCCAGTCAGATAGCTCCGAACTAAGTTCCCTAAGAAGGGCTCTTCCCTGGATCGTGACAGGTGCCAACAAACCCAGGGGATCAAAAACACTGACAGTGGAGAGGACTCCACGTCAGGTGAAAGGTTTGACAACAGTAGATGCAGAAAAGGTGAATGTATCTGACCTGATCTCCCATAGCAGGCCTAAGCTACGCTGCATGGGTTCTGCTTCTCCACTCAAATCTAGATTCTTGATGACTGGAACGCAGTCCTCAGGTGGGAAAGCTCCAATGACTGCTGGATTGTTCAACACAAACTTATGCAAGCGGAGGTTTGATTCAGCGAGGGAAGGCTGAGTCCGTCGAAGAAGGTCGATAGCCTCTGCTTCAGATAGCAAAGACACCAAACCATCATCTACGTAGAAGTGTCTCTCCACAAACTTCACTGTGTCGGGTCCATGCTTCTGGGCGCCTTCAGCAATGGCTCTTCGCAGGCAAAGATGGCTACAGCAGGAGATGGCGAATTGCCCAAAACATGAACTCTCATGCGGTAGTTGACAACCGGCTTACTGAGGTTGTTATCCTCATGCCACAAAAAATGAAGGAAGTTGCGATGGTTCTCATGTACTAAAAAACAATGAAACATTTGTTGGATGTCTGCTAGGACGGCTACTCTCTCCTTCTGAAAGCGTAGAAGGACGCCTAGCAGAGAATTGTTAAGGTCGGGACCTGTCAGAAGCACGTCATTAAGGGAGACGTCGGCATACTGGGCGCTGGAATGGAAAACTACCCTGATTTGGATGGGCTTTTGAGGATGGTATACTCCAAACGACGAAAATACCAGCACTCCTCGTCTTCCTCCAATGGTGGCGCTACTTCTGCATGACCGTTGGCAAAGATCTTCTCCATGAATGCAACATATTGTTCCTGCACCTGAGGATTCCTTTTGAATCGCCGCTGCAGAGATTCAAACCGTTTGACTGCTTGCTCTCTGTTATTTGGCAAGCGCTGATGCGGCTCCTTAAAGGGTAATGGGGCAACCCAATTGTGAGCGTCGTCTCTGTGCACATTGGTGTCCATGATCTTCAGAAAGAAGACATCTTCTATTGATGGAGCAGGTTTGTTATCATGTTCGGTTTGGTCAAACACTGTGTGTCCCAGCATCCTCTCTGGCGATTTGCTAGGCTTGCTGATGTTTGGTTGTGTTTCCTTGACATGCATGGAACTTGTAGAAGGCTGAAAAATGGAATGTCGACCACCATCTAACACATGGGTCTTGAATGTGTCAACCGTCGGCTTATGCACGTTACCCAAACACACCTCTCCTATCACGACCCAGCCTAGATCGAGACGTTGTGCAAAGGGAGCGTTATGCGGCCCGTTTACTTGTTGTCTGACCTTGTGTGCTCTAAGCACATCTCTTCCTAGTAGCAGGAGTATCTCCGCTTCTGGGTCCAGTTCAGGAATGTGTTTGGCGATGTGGTGAAGATGAGGCTGGTGCAAGACTGCACTTGGTGTTGGGATCTCGACTCGATTATTTATTTTATACTTTATTTATATTTATACTTAGAGGCAACACAGACACCACTTCATTAAATGGACATGCAAATGGACATTGAAGCTTTCTAGCTGTACTACATTCAAGTTAAGAGTGTTTAACTATCTGATGATGGGCGCCTCGCTACGCGCTGAGACGTAAGGGGTAACACTGTCGTTTTCATCTGTCGTCATCCATTAAAACGAGCCACTTCTTCCGGTGGTCATGGCTCTGCGCCCCCTGGCACCCGGTCTGCCCAAGTATGTGGACCTGCAGTCGGTTGCACCAGCAGAACGTAAAGCCGATCATAAGTTCGGGTGTAAAGTCCGCCTTAACCCTACGCTCGACGTAGCTAGTTTCAAACTAAAGGTGTTCTAAATTTTGGTTGCACCGCCATAACTTAAGTTGTAACGACCAATGGTGGACGAAGTCCTCCGACCACGTACTTGAGTAAAAGTTGAGATACCTAGTGTCAAATATTACTTCCCTTTAAACGTCGACTTCAGTTAAAGTATAAAAGTACTTGGCTTCAAATGTACTTAAGTATCAAAATAAATTTGGTGTAATGTAGTTCCTATGTCTTGCTATGTCCTTTATACACTCAGCCAAATCATTTAAGGTTAAAAAACACTAACACTCTAAATACAATGTTTTCTATTTATGATATTGTAACATAATTCACACATTCATACCAACCGGCCACGTATCCCCTTACCAATTAAAGAGGCTTCTTTCTCATCTTAGGGAGGGATCCTGAGCCTAGGGAGGCGTCCAGCTCACACAGGAAGCCATTCATCATGTGTCAATTCTAGAGATATGAGCGATCAAGATTTTCGAGAGACCCAGAAGCTCAAGGCCACAAAAACAAGTGTAATTCCCGCACATAGCCACAAGAAGTCAGCACCAAGCCACAAACAAAGTTGAAAGGAGAGGTGGTGACTGAAGTCTGTTCAAGGATGCCTTGGTTTAAGTTCTGGTGACTTAAGTCTGTTTAAAGATATCTTGGTTTGGGTCTTGATGAGCCGGGCGGGCCCCCTGTTCATCTATTCATTCATGTGTGTGGGGGGCCCCCAGGAGCCGGGCGGGCCCCCTGTTCATCTATTCATTCATGTGTGTGGCCCCCCAGGAGCCGGGAGGTGTGCCCCGGGCAGCGGCTCCTGCTCTCCGTCACCAAGCGCCCGTGTGACCAGTGTATTCCTCTGATCCGGGCGACACTCACGTCTTCACCTCGGACCAGGACGCCGGCAAGGACAAGGGGGACATCTCCTACCTCCGCTTCAGGGGCCCCATCGGGCCCTCCAGGCTGACGGTGAGTAACCGGGTGGAGGTGGGAGGGGGGGGTGGGGGGGTGAATGATGGTTGGATGATGAATGATGTTGAATGGATGATGGATGAAGACTGAATAGATGAATGATGATGGAGTCCCTTCCCCTAGCCCTAACCTAAACCTCTCCATTACCTTAACCCTGACCTTAACTCCTGCCTCCCCCCCTCGAGCCGTGGTGATAATAACATCATCACTGTTATGAATGGTTCTCATACGAGCTGTAATAATAACATCATCACTGTTATGAATGGTTCTCATACTAGCTGTGAATAATAACATCATTACTGTTATGAATGGTTCTCATACTAGCTGTGAATAATAACATCATTACTGTTATGAATGGTTCTCATACTAGCTGTGATAATAACATCATTACTGTTATGAATGGTTCTCATACTAGCTGTGATAATAACATCATTACTGTTATGAATGGTTCTCATACTAGCTGTGAATAATAACATCATTACTGTTATGAATGGTTCTCATACTAGCTGTAATAATAACATCATCACTGTTATGAATGGTTCTCATAGCTAGCTGTGGTGATTAATAACATCATTCACTGTTATGAAATGGTTCTCATACTAGCCTGTGATAATAACATCATTAACTGTTATGAATGGTTCTCATACCTAGCTGTGATAATAACATCATTACTGTTATGAATGGTTCTCATACTAGCTGTGATATAATATCATTACTGTTATGATGGTTCTCATACTAGCTGTGATAATAACATATCATTACTGTTATGAATGGTTCTCATACTAGCTGGGTGATAATATCATCATTACGGTTATGAATGGTTCTCATACTAAGCTGTGGTGATAATATCATCATTTACTGTTTATTGTCTCATACTAGCTGTGATAATACATCATATACGTATGAACTGTGTCATATAGCTGTGATAATAACATCATTACTGTTATGAATGGTATCTCATACTAGCTGTGTAATAACATCCATTACTGTTACGAATCGTTCTCATACTAGCTGTGATAATAACATCCCCACTGTTATGAATGGTTCTCATACTAGCTGTAATAATAACATCATTACTGTTATGAATGGTTCTCATACTAGCTGTGATAATAACATCATTACTGTTATGAATGGTTCTCATACTAGCTGTGATAATAACATCATTACTGTTATGAATGGTTCTCATACTAGCTGTGATAATAACATCATTACTGTTATGAATGGTTCTCATACTAGCTGTGGTGATAATAACATCATTACTGTTATGAATGGTTCTCATACTAGCTGTGATAATAACATCATTACTGTTATGAATGGTTCTCATACTAGCTGTGATAATAACATAATTACTGTTATGAATGGTTCTGATACTAGCTGTGATAATAACATCCTCACTGTTATGAATGGTTCTCATACTAGCTTTGGTGATAATAACATCATCACTGTTATGAATGGTTCTCATACTAGCTGTGATAATAACATCCTCACTGTTATGATGGTTTAATGGTCTCAGAGTCTGACCCCTGTCTCCACAGTGGCAGAAGTTCCCCCTGCTGTCCCACAGCCTAACCAGTGAGTGCTTCTGACCTTTGAGCTGAAAGAATCCATCCATCTTTATATTGTTGTTTCCATGGTGACCTTTGACCTGAATTCTTCATCACCGTGGTAGCTGACAGGTTTTCCTTTCCCATCCCAGATGGTTGTGTTGGAAAGCGCCACGGATCCCCCAACCACCAGGATCACCATGACGACCCTAGCCCTAACCCTCTCCCTAACCTTAATTTCTCCCTAACCCTAACCTTAATCTCTCCCTAACCCTAACCGGAATCTCTCCGTAACCCTAGCACCCACCTTAATCTCTCCCTAACCCTAGCCCTACCAAACTCTTTCTAACCCTAGCCCTTAAGCTCTTCCTAACACTATCCCTAACATTAAGCTCTTTCTAACAGTATATTGTTATGATAACATCTTACATGTTAATGTGTTAAACAGTTGGTTCCAGGGTATTATGCTGATGTTAACTTTGATGTATCTATTGAATAGTCTAGGGGGTGGGCGAGTGTTGTGATGAACGGGGTCTACTATGGGGTGGAGAAAGTTAGTGAATAATACGACACACCTGGTTGAACGCGAGAGGGAGATTGATAAATGAGGGCGGCGAGACAGTCAGGGGAGAAGGCGTGAATAAGGAAGACGCTCCGTGCGCAGCGCGGGGCAGATTGGAACGCGGAGGTTGAAGAAGAAGAAGGCACCAGACTTTGTGAATGAACAATGACCACTCGCGGTGTGAGTGGACGTGTCGGGTGTCCAGACCGGCACAATTTACGACTCCTCCTTTCGTGATGGTGAAGTGCTCTTCTGCCTTAAAAAACTGTTGTCAGCTCAGTGGAACAGTCTGTTAACGCTGTCCAATTCGGTACGGGACAAGCACTGGCACGGGAATAATATGATAATAACTGAGCTAACTAACTTTTTTTTCCATATTTTGTTCCACTTTTTTTTCTGTAAAATAAGTAGGCCTACGATGATGAAATTACCAAATTTTGAGTGACTTTTGCGGGCGCCAAAAATATTCAGACTTATAAAACCCTGCGTATGCACACCTCTAAGCAATCTTTGCTTTATAAATCACAGAGTGCCTACAAGTGTGCGCAGCTGAATCAGCTTCACGGTCCGCCCTGTACACGCCCCGCAAACGACCTCATGAATGCGATCTGCATATAAAACCGTCTCAGACGCAAGTATTAGGTCTTATCAGAAACATTTGGCAGAAGGACTGAGAAAAGCAAAAAACCGAAACTTCACGGAGGTTGAAGTGGAGACACGTGTGGGTAAGGTGGAGGCCCGAAAAGTAGTTTTGTTCGGCGGTCACGGGATTGGGATCACTAACAACAAAAAGCAGGGTGAGTTGCAACATGTTGCTGCAGCAGGGAACTCGGTCAGTGGCACGGAGCGCACAGTCCCAGGATTAAAAAAGAATTGGTCTGACATAAAGGTACATATTTTTATGTAGCCTACCAATAAATCGTTATGGTCCCTGTCTCCCTCCAAATCCTGCCATTTGCATGGTCCTCCAGCAGTGCCAGCAGCGCCATGGTGCAGCATTACGCACGGGGCTCACCGCTGTATTTATAGGGTTACGGTAATAACCGAGAACACCTTGGATAATCAGTTTGTAATCACCCACGTAAAATGTTGTTGAACCTAACCCCTTTTTAATGCCTGATTTGTCATGAAAAGCATCAAGAGGAACGGACAATAATATAACGATTGTGATGAGGAGTGTGTGGCTTGGTTTTCCACACTTGGGATTTAATTGACATTTGATTAGATGTTTACAGTATCACATAAAAATATTATGTTATTGACACATGTTGGACAGATGCTTTATTCCATGCCGTCGCGCCGTCAGTGGACAGTATGGAGGGACGGGATTAAATATAGACTAGGCCTATTTCTTTTTCATTTCTATTCTAGGGAGATTTTTCTGGAGTTGTAACTGAGAAATAACGCAGTTGACTTAAATTATTCTGATTATATAGATTTAACGCATGATACGGGTTGAAATTAAACTTATAAAGGGCGATGATAAAACATAGGCCTACTCGTTCTTTTCACTCTACAATTCTTCTGTCTGACTTCAGTTCACCACCACGCCGTTTGCTTAGGGCTGCGCACATTCTCCCGTCAAGTTAGTTTTTTATAGATCACAACCATGGCGTTGAAAGTCACGCACGCCAATTTCAGCCCCGTTTTGTGCGTACGCAACGGTTATAAATGAGACCCCATCCTCTTGCAGCACGCGGGGTCGCATAGAGAGAATACTAATGAAAAAAAGGTTTGTTTTCTATTGTTTTATTATTTTATTAGATGCTGCATTCAAGCTTGTTGAGAAAACGGGCATTGTTTTAATAAATTGTTAATAGAACGGGCATTACCTTTGGCTCCTAGTGACCAATCGGATGTAACAACACGTCTGCAAGCTCTGATGTAATGATTTGTGACTTTTAAGTGAAAAGGTTCGAGTTATAAGATATACTGTGTCGCTCGCATGACACAAAACATCTAAACAGGTAACTGTCTCGTTCCCGAAGAGGATTATTTTTGTCAATCATTTGGACTCGGATGTCGACAAGCCCTCATCTTGGACTCGACAAACGTGGTCTTGACTGCAGCTCTGCAAGAAGGTAAGAGCCATGCTGTCATCACAGAGGCCAATTTAGTGCTTTGCTTGAACCACTCAATGGGCTATCGCCCGGTGTAACCAAACGATGTAACCATCCCGAGTCGATTGAGTGATGGCGATACAACGTTAATGCGTAGGGAACTCGGTGTACGTGCATGTTTGTGCACGTGAAGTACTTAATGGACGTGTACACTTCGTGTATTTTACAGCGTCCGATGTCACCCTTTATGATCATGGGCAGTGTGCGAACTATACTTGGGTATCATGTGATGTCACAGCGAAGCCGGTGTACACCGCATTCTGCGACCCACCGAAAAGTGTGACCCCAGGGGGCGCTGTTGCATATTTTCTGCAATATGCACGAGTTTGAAGCGTAGACAGGCATGACAAAAACATGCATAAAATATAAGATCTCCCCCCAACCAATTACATTTTTATCAAATGTGCTTAATAAATACATTTGATTGATTTGATTAGCATTTTACAGACCCGTTACAATGGATAGGGCGTTTAGTACGGTCCTTCACCGTTGCTCCTTTACCTATAAAAAGCTACAGTCAGTGTTAAATCACGCTGATTTACCTTTGAGCATTTCCTATTATAGGCTACTGTGTAAAATGCTGTTTGAATTAATGTTAGTATCAAGAAAAGAAAGACCCACTGGTGGGGGGAGATCTTATCGTTTTATTTATATTTTTGTTAAAATGCACACATGCTTGTTGCAGTAAATGTGCCACAGCGCCCCCTGGGGTCACACTTTTCGGTGGGTCGCAGAATTGGGTGTAACACCGGCGCCATCTTTAGGACTGGCCAGTGACCGAAAGTAAACCGTAAAAATGCCTTATATCTGCTGTGCCGTGGGCTATGATAACAGCAAGTCGAAAAATATGGGACATACGTTTTATAACATTCCCAAACAGAAACGAGACATAAGTGGTTAGCTGCCACTAAGAGGGATCACTGGACTCCGACAGAACACTCGAGGCTGTGCAGTGACTTATTTCGGGTAAGTTAACTCCTTAAAGGCCGTGTTGCAGGGCTTATTTTCGAACGGATTTGTGCAATTTGCTTGTTGGTATTTAAGATTTAAACTGTTATTTAATGTTGTTAGGTATCACAAAATGGAAGGTTATGCGGAAATATAGGTACTATCTTAGCGGTTTGCTATTGATTCTCATTTCCCCCAGAATGCATTGCATGACGTCACGTTGGGGAGACACGGACCAAAGCCCATTGAGGCCCCGTTTACATGAGGACGCTTGCGGGTAAAAACGACAAAATATTTTATCGGAAGTGCCTTTCGTGTAGACGGTGATGGTGTTTTTGGGGCATGAAAACGCATAAATCTGAAAACGCCCCCCAGAGTGGAAAAGTTGAATACGCTTCACCGTAGCGTTTCCGTCTACACTGCCAAGACTAGAGGTGGTTCGGTCGCGAACTGATTCGTTCGAACGAACGAATCGTTAGAACTAACGACCCGAACTGGTTCTTCTCTCTCGTTCGCGTCGGTCGTCTCGTTCGCGTCGGTCGTCTCGTTCGCGTCGGTCGTCTCGTTCGCGTCGGTCGTCTCGTTCGCGTCGGTCGTCTCGTTCGCGTCGGTCGTCTCGTTCGCGTCGTTCGTGACTCAGAATTGACTCCTCCCAGACCCACGACTCGCAGACAGTTCGTTCAGGAAGACGAGGGACCGAGGCGACTCACGGCACACACTGTTGCTTGCACTGCACCAGGAGCAGGTTATAGTTATAACTAGGCTTTACTTAGTTAGCTTCAACGATACATGAAGTAAACATACTTGGAACATCCATGTAGGCCTACGCAGCAGCACTATGCGCAGGTGATGCCGCAAGGCATATCATTATTAACTAACGCATTATCTCTGAGGTGAAGTATAGCCTCAGGTGGTCCGTTACATTTTCTTGTCAAGTAGCCTGGTGTTTACATTTTAGGGTTAGGGTTTCACATTGTTCCTTTATCTCGGGTATTTTTTTAATATGTAAAATTATCGATATTGACTCAACTTTCAGGATAAAGTGATTCGATTCGCCATTCGATTCACCGGAAACTCGACTGAACCAGTTCAGTCGAGTTTCCGGTAGCACTGAGTCTGACTGACTCAGCTGAGAACCATGCAATGGGTGCATTGCATGATGCGATTCACCGCTACCGGACGGAAACTGGACTGAACCGGAAACTGGGCTGAACGAACGAACGAACGATTCGCGAACGACTCATCTTGGCGAACTGACTGACGCGAACTGGTTCACGTAAACGAATCATTGAATCCACCTCTAGCCAAGACGCAAAACACTGCTCAGATCTGCTCACGTCGCGTACGCGTTTACGTCATATACATGTGGCAGTACAAGGAAATAAACAAACATGTCACATTATTTCCATGCGTCGGACCTTCAAGCTGCTCTGACAGCTCTAATAAACTTACAGGAGTCTTTCCATGAAATGTACAGGATATGTACAGATAGTATTACTGAACAGAGAAGGATCTATAATTATGTTTTGGTTTTCGCGGCATAGGTAAGAGAAGAAGTAAGATTCTACGCATGCGCTCAGACATGGCGGTGTTGTGTGATAGTGTATCACAGCACCACCTAGCCGCCTGGCATGCAGACAAAATCGAATTCCACACACTTTTGCGTCACCGTATGCACGCAGGTTTCCTCCCGAAAACGCTCGTCTAAACGCGGAATAAAAAGTGAAGACGCGACGCCACTTTTGCGTCTTCTGTTCAGACCGTCATTGTGTAAACGTAGCCTGAGACCCTTGAGAGTAGAGACTAGTAAGAGAGTGTTCAGCAGATTAGTACGGTGGCCCACAAGTGTCACGGCACAACCGAGAGTCACAACAAAACACAACGAACCCACGGCACAACACAACAAACAAACGGCAAAACACAACGAACCCACGGCAGAATCCAGCAAACTCACGGCAGATTACAAAATTTTGTTTTTTCACTTCCGCCGTAGCTTTATCTCTCGGTTGTGCCGTGGGTTTGTTGTGTTTTGCCATGGCCTCGTTGTGTTTTGCCGTGACTTCGCTGTAATCTGCCGTGAGTTTGCTGTATTCTGCCGTGGGATCGTTGTGTTTTGCCGTTAGTTTGCTATGTTTTGCCGTTTGTTCGTTGTGTTGTGCTGTGGGTTCGTTGTGTTTTGTTGTGACTTGGTTGTGCCATGACATTTGTGGGCCACCGTAGAATAGGGCTGCAACTAACGATTATTTTATAATCAATTAATCGGTCGATTATTTTTTTGATTAATCGATGAATCGGATAAAAAAAAACATTTGTAATTGCCGCATCTTTATTCAAAAACTGAACATTACTTCAAATTCACAGTGCAGACTGAAGTGTAAAAACACCAGGTTATTGCTCCAACGTCCCAGAGCAACTATTACAAGTTAAAGAAAATTAAAAAACATTACTGGGATAACACAAAAAAACATACAATGTTTGATATATATATATATATATATATATATATATATATATATATATATATATATATATATATATATATATATATATATATATACAGTATACAAGGGATGTCCATGGTTAACCGGTCAACCGATAAGATCTTAACCGGTAAATACTAACGGCTTAATTTCTGTCAGATGACAGATCGTTAATTTTTATTGATATTGATACCATCTTCCAGACTCCTTGAAATAGAACTTGTATTATTGCTTTAATTGCTGATAAAATGATCATAGTTCAAGATAGTACGTTAAACAGGTCATAATTCCATCTTTACTATCTATTTTATATTGCTGGGAGAAAAGGTTTTGCCAAAGTCTCAAATTTCTTTTTTTTGTGTTGCTTTTGAAGGCATCAATCATATTACTGAGCCGATCTGAACACATTTGACACTGTGCGATTTTTTTAAAGCTAATTAGCTCTATATCCTGCAGATTTTAACATGGATTTAAAAACTGGATTACGATTTTTAACTGACGGGACTTTCTACACCGTCCGGTTGTGTGATTACTACTTTGAATGAGTGTTGATGCACGCGTTGCCGACTCCGAGCCCGTCTGCGCACCGTCTGCAGCAGCAGCAGCTTTTCGGTCGGACTAAACGGATACTGAGTTGACAGAGTTTTTTAACACTTTTATATAGGCCTACATTCCAGTGTTAAGACATGACCAAAATACAAGCTGTGGTCGCTCACACTAAAGCTCGCTGTGGGCTTGCATAAACCACGAACCAACCATGGACACATTATAAAGAAACAACCTGTCGGCGGCTGGCTGTAAACAGTCCCGCGCCTACGAGTGACGTATTAATCGCGCGACTCAGCGAATCAATAACCGAAATTCGCTTTTAGTAATCTATTTTTATCGATTTGATCAATTCGTTGTTGCAGCAGATTATACAGATACATAGATAAAAACATATATATTATATATATATGGTTTGTATATGCTACACTTGAACCTCCCAAGATTGCGTAATTTCATTGGTTTGTTATCTCTGGATATTGAGCAATATCCCATGATTGACAGCTCAAACCCGATATTGTTTTCATCGCAAAATGTCAGCTGATAACAAACAAACCTTTGGTCTCGAGGGCTATTCCCCACTATTCACTTCGCCTTCAACGTATAATTGTTGACTAATAGCCTAGAACAGGATATCTGCAGGTTTCAGCAAGTCAAATTTAAGATTTTTTGATACCACCTTAAAAGAAATTTAAGACCTAAAACACGCGATGGTGGGGGGGGCTTCCCGCTGTATTATAACTAGTGGTGGGCCGTTATCGGCAGTTAACGGCTGTGTTAACGCGAGCCTTTTATCGGGCGATTAAAAAAAATATCGCCGTTAATCTATTTTCAAAGTTGGGTTGGGAGCTGGGCATAGGCGTCACTTACGCTGTACGCGTCGCCACCAGTTTTCATCAAGAATCATTTTGTACCCACCACTTGTAAAAAAACAAAACTCGAGTTGAATTATTGTAACGTGTAGGGATGGGCATTCGATTAAGTTGTCTTACTCGATCGTCGGGGGAATTAACGATCAATTAGTCGATTAATCGGTAATATTTTTTTACCTTAAAATTTAGATCCGACCAAGTATAACAGCACCGGGACTTTTAACTATACATGTATCACTCCGCTGTTTATGTTCTGCTAGCTAGTGTGTGCGTTGCTTTGCAACAGTTCAGTACCAGTCACGGATCCATTTGTGTTGGCGGTGCCAAATAAATCATTAAATAAAAAAAACAAATGTTACAACAGTGATATTCACGGTTGTAGTGAATATCAGCACGGCCTTGATACAACACACTCCCTCTCGTCTGATATTGCTTAAGTATTTATATGCTTATAGGCTTAAAGTGGAAATGAAGCAATGAGAACTGTGACCATTTTTTGGTTGCTTTTTCATTTTTGAAAATACATGTATTTTCATTAAACCTGAAATTCAAGTAGTTTCACTGGAAAATGACAAGTTGACAACGACTTTCACCACTAGGGCGCGGCCATGTTTAAAAAAAGCAGGCGTGACGTCATCAGAATGGTTGGTGCTTTCAGATAACCATGGCAAATCTTGGAAGAAGAATTCATTTTGTGTTGACCCTGGCTGTTCAAACGAGTATTATCGGGTAAAAGAGTGGTAAAATAGTTCATTTCCATGTTATTCCTGTACAGAAGCCTAAACTGCTCCAAAAATGGTTAATTGCGTTGAAACGCCTCAGCCCCCCAAAGGGACCAGGGCAGAGAGTATGTAGCGACCACTTTATAGAGGCTGATTACATTGAAGAGGGAGCTGTTGCTGAAGATGGGAGATTTGTTCGCCGTCCCACCAATCGCCTGAAGCCAGATGCTGTGCCAACTTATCTGAACAATTGTACAATAAACGGTCGAACTCTTTGCATGAAAAATTATCATATAAATCCACAATCAACATATGTGTAATCCAGGGCATATAAAGACTGGGACAAGAAGATAATTATTTTCTCTCCATTGACTCCCATTCATATTTTTCGATCTCATAGGTCCCATGAGCCCTACCGGAAGGGGCGTGACTTCGCCACTCTATTGTTCCCACTGATATGGACGATTCAATTGAAAGTCAAAGTTGTGTTGTCTTGAATCCATGAATTGGTTAGGCCATAGGGTTGATGCCGCTCGTAGCGCAAATGATGTGAATTTGGCGCGTTTTGTTTTTATTGTTTAAATTGGAGGTTATACGTGGCGGAAATCGTTAACAAATTTCATGAAAATATGTGAATCTGTTCGATCTGATAACATGTCGTTCATTGATCAGAGAACTGTTCATTGTGCAGATTTTTTTCGAGACGATGTGCATCTCCTTCAAATGTGCACTTAAAGCCCAAACAGACAGCCCCGATTTCAGCCGTCGGGTGTTGTCGGTTGTAGCTTTGGCGCCGATTACACATGTTAAGAGCATGTTTTGTTGACTTGTGGATAGACCTACCGATGTTCAGTAATTTTAAAAGTAGCCTCAATTAGGCCTGCATGAAGTTGGAAATGATTTGCTGTTGCAAAGAATCGTTTATGAATGCACTTTTAAAAAAGTTGTTGAAATAAAATGAATGACATTACATTTGATTAGTTATTGAAAATCATCATTGCCTGGAACACACAAAAGATGGCATTTACTGAAGAGGCGTGTGTGGGTTAGGTCAGGCGGACGGTATTAATTTTTTTTGAGGGGGGGCTCGGCTGTCCTTACCTACTCTAAGGGGAGGCTCACATTCACCCAATTTGAAAACCCCTGGTTTACACAGTATATGCAGTAGGGCTTTGACTTTTTCCCAAAAATCTAAATCGAAGTTCGTTTGTTTATTAATATTAATATTGGAATATATTGGAATATTTATTAATAATATTTTGACAATTAAATGCCTTCAGTAAGACCTATGGTGTGTCCCAAATCGCGTACTTCTGCACTTATACTTAATAGGCCTATTTTGAGTACGTAAGTGCGTTCACACTGAGCAGTGTGCGAAAATGTAGTGCGCTATGCGCACTACATTGGCGCACTCAAACGGCCAGAAAATTGAGTATGAATCGATGGACACTTTCCACACTCAACGGCCGCCATCTTGGTGACGTAGATGACGCTACGTCTAGAGCTACGTCGCTAAACGGAAGATACGTCACTACTTTTCAAATGGCGGTTGGTTGGTTGCAATCGGCGTTAGAAAGTCGTAGAAGAAGAAGCTGTCGAGTCATTTCCGGTAAGTGCGCAGCGGCAGTGTTTGATTTGAGACGGTAGGCCTACTAGCTTGTCAAAATTTGCGCA
This sequence comes from Melanogrammus aeglefinus, assembly GCA_900291075.1. Taxonomy (NCBI): domain Eukaryota; kingdom Metazoa; phylum Chordata; class Actinopteri; order Gadiformes; family Gadidae; genus Melanogrammus; species Melanogrammus aeglefinus. The sequence continues at coordinate 5,895 of OLKM01002955.1, read as the reverse complement.
CTGTGCAACTAAGTGCACTGAATTGCAGTGTACTGTAAAGCAGTGCACTTAGAGAAGTGCACGATTTGAGACACAGCACTAGATTGGGCTTTGCGAGATTTGTTTACCGCGTTGCTATCAGTGGCGGTGGGTCAATAGGGGGCGCTAGGACGCCGCACCTCCGTGAAACATTCACTTGAATATATCTGCCAACTATTAATCAACTATTATCAATACAAAATAAATCAACAAAAATACATAGCGTTGATCCTCGTTTAATTGTGTGATGTACTTGTCACTGCCAGCGACCATTTAAATGCGCCTGAACGTCAATGATTTGGGCTAGGCTAGCCACGTTAAGGTCGATGTAAGCTCGCTAACGTTTTGCTGTCTTTCAAGCAGGGACAGCTTTTGATTGGCGCAAGAAAACTCGCCTGGTGCGACCCGGGCCAATGGTATCGCTTTACTATTTGCTGTCACCACATGATTGGACAATTCAGCGAATCAATCAAACAGGCTACCTCCCTCAGGAGCATTCGCGCGCCACAACTACGCGTAGAGAAGAGATGGACGCTAACCAGCAGAGAGTTGAAAGCACTTCCCACCGGTTCAGTGGAGGAATTGGACTCCACAAGCAATGTTATACTTAAAAGGAGCAAGTAAGTAACATATTCATTTAGTCTTTCGGCCTGTAGCAACTGTCCCATATTTCTAACTGCATTTGAAGGGGACGTTGAGACTCTAAAACGGGCGCTATAGGACAGTGATCGCTGTCTAATCCATACTTCATTCACGGCCTCTTCCGTGGTCATTACAGTATTATGAATGGACTGCGGCGGGTTCTCCGACCTCTCTCCCTCCAGTCTGCCCACAACAGGTTCCAATATTAAGGGCTATGGATGGGCATCGATTAAGTTGTCTTAGTCGATCGTCGGGGGAATTAACGATCAATTAGTCGATCGTCGATTAAACATGCCCATCCCTATTAAGGGCTGCCTAATATTCGTTCTAATTTTGATTTATTTTTTGATATTCGACTTGTATTCGAATAATGAATTTCGGAGTCAAAGCCCTATCGTAAAATGTAAGCGCTGGCTCGACCCAGTCATTTTTTAAAGCGGTGTTGGAGGGTTGGATGTGATATCATGTGCTATATGTGCTGACATAAGGCGAGCAGGCGTACAGGCTTGTACTGATGGATGTGTTCTGAGTAAGTCCTCGCTCTGAGGCACGCGCAAGGCCCCCCAATATAAGTGAGCCCCCCGAAAGCCGAGGTATAGTTCGAACACTGCGTAGGCCTACTACTACTACTACCACCACCACTACTACTACTGTACTACAGTGATAATGAGACTTATATTTAACATAACAAGGTCTTTATTAAATGGTGGACATAAAACAAAGCATATACATTTTTATTTATTTATTTAGCCTAATGTATTTATTCATTTTATTATCATTATTATTATTTAGGCAATTGGTTTTAAAGCAGCTTACCATACAATAAGTTAAAACTACAATTAGTTGGGTTAGCTATCAACTATAAAAACCCTGCATGACTTACCTCGATTTGACGTTTCTATGGAAGGAAGAACTGCATTGGGTGAGTACAGACAACATCTTTTAATCTTTTACTCGAAATGTTTGAACTCATATTTGAACAACAATTAAACCGTTATTTTTGTCAAGCAAAACGAACAAGTAGGAGGAGGAGCAGCTTTAAAAGAAGGAAACAACTTGACATTCAATAAAAAAAGTGAAATGTTGTACATTTGTTTGTAAATCGATAGAGCACAATGTATTGTGTCGGTGTGTATGGGATGAAAAACATTAAATGGGGAATAAATAGTAGTTCTTACTAATTATATTAATGACCTAACAATTAATAATCGTAATTAGTTACGCAATATTATACAATACAATAATATGTAAGGTAAATAAACCAATGTCAGCATAAAGTGGCGGCAGAGGAAGGCTACACGTCTCTTCAATTAATCGGGAAGGGTAGGGATAAGTGATTTTTAAAATACTTCTGCCTCCATCTAGTGGCGAGTTTGGGTTATGGCTTTTTTCAATTGTGCTGCCGCCATCTAGTGCCGAATTTGAGTTAATGCATTTTCAAGTCTGCTGCAGCCATCTAGTGGCGGGTTAGGGGGTTGGGGTTAGGGTTAGGGGGGTTAGGTGAAATGGGTGATGATTGGGGAGGACTGTGTGGTCGCAGTTGCAACTGGCCTATTGTACCGTGTGTGAGGTGAGGACTAGGTGAGGGTGAAATGTGTGTGATGTAAATAAGTGTCGGATGACTGTGTAAGAGGTGGTACCTGGTGGATGTATGTGTAATAATAATGGATTTAATTTATATAGCGCATTTCTAGACGCTCACAGTGAATGGGGTTCCTCACTAACCACCACCAGTGTGTAGCACCCACTTGGGTGATGCACGGCAGCCAATCTGCGCCAGAACGCTCACCACACACCAGCTTGAAGTGGAGAGTGAGGGAATTAATGAGTCAGTCAATTATACAGGAGGATGATTAGGGGGCCAGATTGAATGAGCGTGGTTGGGCCAGGTCACCAGGTCACTCTTTGCGATACGTGCCCTCTGGGATCTTTTTATGACCTCAGTGAGTCAGGACCTCGGTTTTACGTCTCCTCCGAAGGACGGCACCTTCCGCAGCACAGTGTCCCCGTCACTGGGGCATCGGGATTGATGTTAAGGCTAGAGGGAAGAGTGCCACCTATTGGCCACCACCCGACACCACTTACAGAACCTGGTATTCCCAGGCGGTCTCCCATCGAGGTACTAACCAGGCCCGACCACGCTTAGCTTCCGAGATCAGACAAGATCGGGCGTGTCCATGGTGGTAAGGCCTTATTGAATGGATGTGTAATGAATGTGTACTTGATGGTGGTTGTGTGCGTAGTGAATGAGGAGTGGGTGTAATGAATATGTAATGGGAGTAAGGCTGGGGGTAAATGATTATTTATTAAACGATTAATCAGACGATTATTTTATCGATTAATCGACTAATCTAACGACTATCTATTTTTCTGTTGCCCGATTAAATAAAACCATAATGTATCTCAAATAAATACCAAACAATTTTTAATAATATACTTTATTTAACAGTTTTGCACAGCAAAAACTCTTCTGCTTAACACAAAATAAAATAAAATAGTTTAAAATAGGCCACAGTTCTGCTCCTTGCGGAAGACAATTGGCGCGCTTCCTTACAGGACCGGTAACCATAGCAACACTGGTAAAAAAAACCAGCGAAGCCCAATCCCTGCGAGAGCTCCCCACGCTACGGCCATCCGGAGGCGCACAGAGCTTTTGGCCGTGATAGTATTTATAAAATTATAGTGCTGGGCGGTATGACCAAAAATGTATATCACGGTATTTTTCAAAATTATATCGGTTTCACGGTATGTGACGGTATTTTTTTTTTCAAGCACAACTGGGTGTTAACCTCATTTTCTAATAATTTAGAGAATAATTACTGCGGTAAATTGGCTTGGGAATGACATATTTACTGTCATGAGGAGTGAATATTGTAAGAAAAACATTAAATGTCCACACTAGTATTAATGATTGAAGGAATAGAATGCATGGCTGTTGCCGTCAAAATTACAGAACCCTTTATTGTGCAAGTTTTGCAACTTGAAAAAAACATCTTTGTAAACCAACGGCTTACCAATGTAACAATATGTCTCTTGTAACTGCAAAATGAAGAACTTCTTTATCCACTGAACATTAATTAAGGCAACATCCATAAATAATATTGAAAACAAATAAATAGAAAAGGGTGTGCCAACTTGCATTAATAATATTGCTTCAAGTCCAACCAGGTAGTATTGAAGTATTAAAAATAATAAATGTTTAACTTTAAGACTTCTTAAACAACTAAACTTCCACTAAGGCAACTTGCATCCAAATGGACTTTGCTTCAAGATGATGCTTCGACGTCGGATTTTTTAAAGCCGAAGAATCTCCAAACAACAGACACGGCTCCTCTTTTCGGCAAGTTCTTCTGTTTCATTGCTTGCTTGTTCTGAAACTTCAGTTTCAGAACTTTCGCCGTGTTTATCCATTTTTTCACTGCTCAATGACGTCTGTACGCTCAACACAGGCTGTTCTCTCACATGCTGCTTGTTTGGTGCAGCTGCTAAACAGCCCCCTCTTCAACAATGTCCGGCGGGCGCAACGTTCCGCCGCTCTTGTGTTCCCAAACGTTCTTACGCTACACGCCCCCCGGTATTGCGGTATATGAAAATTCATATCATAAAAAAAAAACACCGTTTTCGGTCTATGAACCGGTATACCGCCCAGCACTATAAAATTATATTATACTATTATACTATATATAGAACGTTATAAGACGCTGTCACGAGAATTGGGCGCTGCTGCGACGCTGTCACCGAGTGTGAGAGGAGAGTTGACGGAGAAAATGGCGGTTGACCTAGTTTCAAAGTTTATACCGTTTATACTCGGTAATACCGGTGTTGACACGAGTGTATTACTTGGTGTGAAAATGTCCACCGCGGCAACCCTACTGTCATACAAAATGAAAGTCCAGCCCGTTTACTCTTTCACAGCACCAACATAACTCTTGTTCAAAAAATTCAAAAGTTAAAAATACACTGTGCAGTGCACAGTTAACACAATATAAAATTCTGTTTTTCAGTGCAACAGTCGCAACATAAATCTCTCTCACGGTTATGCATTAGTTTAATCAACTCGGAGTTGGTTAATGCAGGGTTGTGCGCGTCCACACCAAACCTAAAAAGACATGATGTATGGATCATGGAAACCCTGATTGAAATGGCGAAACGGGCCCGCCTTATTTGAATGAAATGGAACTCCAAGGTTTTCCTGGAGAGCTATGACGAGGAGAAGGACATTATCACAAGAAAAGGGAAAGCTAAAGCCTCTGCAACCCGGAGAACCAAAGCCAGCAAACCATATTTGAGCCAGATGAAACTACCATTTGCAAAAAAGGAGGGCTGCGCAAATAGTCTGGAGTGAACTGAGGCCAGGTCCTCGATTGGTAGTGTTCGCTATGTAAGGCTGGAGAAGGCTATTTAAATATATTAAAGATTTGCGCAAGAATCTATATCTCTCCAGCAAAAAGTCATCTGATATGCCAAGATGTCAAGCCATGGTCGTATTATCGCTCCTATATCAGGAGTTCTCTCATCAAAAGGGCATGCCATTGTGAACACATGAAAACTGTGGTTAACATTGGTTTAAACACCCAAAACCCGGATATGTTTCAAACTTAAAGTGATGGTTCGGCGTAAAATTCACCTAGGGTCATTTCCACCATGACATCCAGCCAAATACCCTGTTAGAAGCATTTTTAGCGATGGTCAAACACTGGTCAGATCGGGCTAAGACCGGCTATCGCCGAAAGGCTTAGTGCTGCGCGAACGGGAACAGTGTGTTTATCTCGTAAATGATAAAATTACCCCACTACTAAATGTCTGGAATGGTTACCAAAACTTCTGCAGTAGTACACATAGGGTCTGTACTCACAAAACGAAGCATTGGAAACGTTTGTAAGTACACCAGGAAGTAATATATAACAAGAAACACTTGCCTATAGCTTCAACTTTCTGCTGCTAAAAGCTGCGCGCGTGACATCACGTCCTGTTTCAGAAAAGTTAGTAAACGTGTCAAAGTAAACTCAAGTGTAATGGAAAAAGCTAGTGAATTCAACCACCCATAGAAATTATTGACTTTATAAAGTTCAGATTCACGTTATTTCAGTTGTACAATCAAACATTTCTGATGGAGTGTTGAATTCACAGCTTTTTTCATTACACTTGTGAGTTTTACTTTGACACGTTTACTAACTTTTTCCTGAAACCACGGACTGACGTGCGACGCAGCCGGCAGCTTTTAAGGCAGAAAGG
>OLKM01002954.1:19970-48620 GCA_900291075.1 Melanogrammus aeglefinus | reverse complement strand
TGCTGCTTCACCACCGTCCTCACTTCCACACGCTCGCCACAACCTGATCCCGACTTCCTATCGTCACCGTCTCTTTGCTCTTGCTCCTCGGTTGAATTGGCCCTGCTTTGTCCTTGAAAAGTCACCCGCTTGTCACCAGGGCTTACTACCATTTGCCGATGTGTGTGAGGCTTGATGGTTTAATAGTCTGCTGGCCGCGCAATCAGGTTCCCCTTACCCTGGATCAGGTGCACATCCTTCTTTAATCTCGAGCTGAGCGCGAGTTACTGGCGCCTAAAGGAAGTCTTTAGGAGGGATGTGCATGTATTGGGGATAGTGAGTGCAGTAGACACAATTCCAATGATACATGTGCAGTGGGTGGAAGTCGTCTTCTTCGGTGGTTTGGGCCAGTCACTTTTGGATTCTGTGTGCAGGTGAGGCAACTTTGATTTATCCAGTCTCTTATTTCCCGCCAGGAATGTTAGTCTGTCCTTGCGGCCAGTGTACACTTACGCGGAGCCACCTATGCTACACGCATACATCCAATCTTATGTTCTATCCCCCAATCTTCCAGCAGAAGAAGTGTACCACTCTGGATGGCTCTGTGACCTGGTGGAGAATGCTTGCAGTAGGTTGCTCGGAGATGGGTTCTGGAGGGCACGGAGGACATTAGTTCCACAGCAGAAGGGACAGAGGAGCGATACTCGAGTCAGTTACAACCAAAAGCTGACATCTTGAACTCTTTCCCCAACACAGTCAAGTTTGATTGCGCAGGACCATGGTAAGTTTAGACACTCTGACGGGCTGCCTTCAATGGGAATTTTAGAGGGTGAGTTTGTGTCTGGGGATAGGTGGGTTGCACCAGTATTGGTGTGTTATGGGTTATTCTGAGGAGCTGTGAGTCAACATGAGCGCCTCTGCACTTCTTCCATTGACTTCCACGCTCCCCCTCTTCCTGGGGCCCACTAAAGGGTATTCTCTTCTCATCACCAGTTCTTGCCTCACGGGCAGTGGGGGGTCTTGCTTGCTTGCCTGTCGCCGGTTGACCATGGGCTCTAGGCCGTTTTAAAGGCAGAGTGGGGTTGAGTGTGGTCCCTTCTGCAGGGGTCTGGGCTGGGTTGTTGGGCCCATATCTGATTGGGGATTTGGGAAGACTGCTCTTGCAAACCCGGCATATGTCCTTGTTCCCACAACGGGTAGCATTGACAGCTGAAGTTCTGGGTTGTGGGCGGGCGGCCGGGGCTCTTGGGGGGACAGGGCAGAGGGCAGGCCTTTCTTGATTCAAGGTGGCCAGCTTCTTAGCCATCTGCTCCTTCTTGACAGGGCTATTTCTTGACGAGATTCTGTTTAGCTCTGACCACTCTGATGTATGTTTAGCTTTTGTCTGTTCTTTCAGTTTTAAGTACCCTTATGCAACTGGACCTGTGCATAGGTTTTCTTTGACTTTGTTTATGACTGGAACTTTTTGTCGTCTTTTGCAATTTCTGGTCACTTGAGCTCCGGAAGCTCAGAGCGAGGTTTTCAGAGCATCTATGTCACTCCTCCTGCATTTAGTCTCTTAGAAACTGTGGGTGAGTTTACTGTCACGGTCAGGGAAAATGGCTTGCCCTCTTTTGGGTTTTCTTCTACAGCTCGCAGTGTTGCTCTGTGCTATATGCATAAGAGCAGGCAGACTCACCTGGCGCTGGCCACGTTCATAGAGTCGGCCCAGTGGGTCCAGGGTGCCTGTGTGTCACCGTTACTCTGCCTCTAGCTCTTCAAATGCCTTCTCAGGGGTTTGGTTATGGGGGGGTAGATTTCAGGATCAGCTTTCCTGGCCTCACCACTAGGTGACGTTACCACAGTGGAGAAGCGGAGATGGGGCGGGAGCTCCTATTTGCCTCCAGGAAGATATTGCATGTCACGAACCCAGTCTCCTATAAGCCATATCTGGCTGTCAGCGCTACCAGTGGAAGACTTGGAATATTCTTCACTGATGAGTCTGCAGGAACTTGCCATAGGCTGCTGGTGGGGGGCTTGGGGTGGCTGTGGCTCTGACAGGGGCGTTTAGAGGTGCAAGCATGTGCTGGATGGAAGATGGAGGCAGGAGGGCGTGTTGGGGGACTGCATCTGGATACATGCTGACTTGAGGGACTGAGGCAGGGGGCTGTAGATATACTGGGGCTTGGGTGTGGGGAGAAGGTGTGTAGTTGAAAGCAGCATGGGCAACATTCAGAGAGGTCGGCGCAGCTGAGTGGGGCCCCATGCACTGGTGGCAGATGAGTGCAGGGGAATCTGAGCATTGGTGTGGCAGCAGCTTGTGACTGTGCAATTGGGGATTTTTTGTCCATAGTCTGTGCCACTTGGGAGTCTGTTCTGCTGTAGAGGGTTATTTCATAGTGATCATTGTGTGTGGTGTTGGGAAACTCAACATGGGGGCTTGGGGTGCAGGTAAGGGAACAGTATCGCTGGTGGGGACCTGGGGGCTTGGCTGATAGCTTGCCGCTTGCGCGCTACTAGACAGGGAAAGATAGTACGACTGCTGGTTCATGGTTTGTGGCTGCTTGTACTGATATGTGTCTCCTGGAAGTTGTAGGAGATAGGAGTGGCCTTGAACGTAAGTAACACCCTTGAGGCTGTGGCAGGGTGACAGGGTGACTGTGGGGGGCCTTTGCACACTGGTCTGGGGCAGGAGGACAGGGGGCATGGTAATGTGCACAGCCGGCTGGAACACTGGGGGAGTTGCACTTGGGGTTACAGGGGCTGGTAATGTGGACACTTGGGCTGGAGCTGCACGGGGATCAGTATAGGGGGACAGAATTGGGGGTGATGGGGTGAGCTGTGCGCCCAGTCCAAAGTCTGTGGGCAGCCGGACTGGAGTGTGGTACTGCAGCTGCTGAGTAGGGGACCTGAGGAACTGGGTGGTTAGCTTTGACCTCACAGATGGTTGTTGGTGACTGGTGGAAGCTCCTTCACTGGGGAAGTGAGTATGCGTTCTGCTTGGGGAGTCATAGCTGTGGGTTGTTGCAGGCACAGGGGTGGGTGGGCCTGATGTTGCTGCAGTCAGACCCTGCTTCAGTGGAGAGTCTGCATGGTCACTCATCATCTTCAATATTCTCTGTCTCAGATTTAAGCAGCAGAATAAAATGTATGTGTGTGTGCGAATTACTTGTTATGCTTGACTGTGAATGGGTGTAGCTGTGTTTGAATGTAATAAACAAAATAAAATGTGTGGCAGGCACAATTATCACTTAATAACCCAAAAGCTCAACACAAAACATTAATTCAATTCAAAACCGTGATTACACTACTCTATGTTCAGCCACAGAGAAATATGAATGAGAAAAAAACAACAACACTTGCTTAATATCAATCACAAATTATCCCTATAGAAATGTTTCACACAGAATATTCATTTAGGTACTGTAGCTTTAAGACTTTTTTTTTTCGTCTCTTTAGAATATCATGGAAATGTCTTAAATAGGAAACACAACAAAATAAGATGCACTTCAACTTTCAAAGGATATGCTGGATAGGATGAAGATCCTGGCAATGCACCTTCACAGGAATAACTCAGTTCGTCACACACAGTTCAGTACGGCGGCGGCGTTGAGGGGGTTGCGGCCGATGCGCTCGCTTTCCTCTTCGGCCTCGGAGCACCACAAATCCGGGTCACGGCACCAAAGATGTAACCCAGGCCGTGCGAGCGTTCACGCCAATCCACACCCGGACTCTGCGTTGTGTTTTGGTGTAGGTGTGTTGGGGGGGGTGCGGAAGGAGGGACACACGGATGGTTTTCCTTGATTTATGGCTCCGGACACACGCCCGCCTGTTTATTTCTCTCATCACAGCTCAAACGTTCAATCCTTACGGCAGAGAAACAAACAACTGACATAAGTATAAAAAAGAAAAAAGAAAGAAGAGAAGGATTCCACCTACGGCTAGCATTCTAACCACAAAAACATACGGATTAAAACATAAGTAACTTTTACATTTACACAGAGCACACGTTTATGCAGCTTACCGTTACGGCAGAGAAACAAACAACTGACAAAAATGGGCGCTTGTGCGGGCGAATAACCTGCCACACAAACGGTGGCCCTGTAAGGCCCAAAAGGCCACAATCGCTAAATCGCTGAGGACGCAACAACAACACAACAGCGCCATCCATGGTCGCGAAAAGGCAAACTACCCTACATATATATATATATAATATATATACTATATATATATATATATATATATATATATATATATATATATATATACATACATACATACAGTGGGGCAAAAAAATATTTAGTCAGCAACCAAGTGTTCTCCCCTTAAAAAGACGAGAGAGGCCTGTAATTTTCATCATAGGTAAACCTCAGCTATGAGAGACAAAATGAAGAAAAAAAAATCCAGAATATCACATTGTCTGATTTTTAAGAATTTATTTGCAAATTATGGTGGAAAATAAGTATTTGGTCACCTACAAACCAGCAAGATTTCTGGCTGTCACAGACCTGTAACTTCTTCTTCAACAGGCTCCTCTGTCCTCCACTCGTTACCTGTATTAATGGCACCTGTTTAAACACCTTATCAGTATAAAAGACAACCTGTTCACAACCTCAAACAGTCACACTCCAAACTCCACTATGGCCAAGACCGAAGAGCTGTCAAAGGACACCAGAAACACAATTGTAGACCTGCACAAGGCTGGGAAGGAGGGTAGGAGCTGGGTAGGAGCAATTATTAGGAAATGGAAGACATACAAGACCACTGATAATCTCCCTCGATCTGGGGCTCCACGCAAATCCCAGAACCACACGGGGGGACCTAGTGAATGACCTCCAGAGAGCTGGGACCAAAGTAACAAAGGCTACCATCACTAACACACTACGCCGCCAGGGACTCAAATCCTGCAGTGCCAGACGTGTCCCCCTGCTAAAGCCAGTGCATGTCCGGGCCCGTTTGAAGTTTGCTAGAGAGCATTTGGATGATCCAGAACAGGATTGGGAGAATGTCATATGGTCAGATGAAACCAAAATATAACTTTTTGGTAAAAACTCAACTCGTCGTGTTTGGAGGAGAAAGAATGCTTAGTTGCATCCAAAGAACACCATACCTACAGTGAAGCATGGGGGTGGAAACATCATGCTTTGGGGCTGTTTTTCTGCCAAGGGACCATCGTGAGATTCTGAGTGAAAACCTCCTTCCATCAGCAAGGGCACTGAAGATGAAACGTGGCTGGGTCTTTCAGCATGACAATGACCCCAAACACACCGCCCGGGCAACGAAGGAGTGGCTTCGTAAGAAGCATTTCAAGGTCCTGGAGTGGCCTAGCCAGTCTCCAGATCTCAACCCCATAGAAAATCTTTGGAGGGAGTTGAAAGTCTGTGTTGCCCAGCGAAGGCCCAAAAACATCACTGCTCTAGAGGAGATCTGCATGGAGGAATGGGCCAAAATACCAGCAGCAGTGTGTGAAAACCTTGTAAAGACTTACAGAAAACGTTTGACCTCTGTCATTGCCAACAAAGGGCATGTAACAAAGTATTGAGATGATCTTTTGTTATTGACCAAATACTTATTTTCCACCATAATTTGCAAATAATTTCTTTAAAAATCAGACAATGTGATTTTTTTTTTTCATTTTGTCTCTCATAGCTGAGGTATACCTATGATGAAAATTACAGGCCTCTCTCATCTTTTTAAGTGGGAGAACTTGCACAATTGGTGGCTGACTAAATACTTTTTTGCCCCACTGTATAATAATATTACTACCGTAAAACTTCAAATAAGGGCCGAGTCCCAAATTGCCGCCGGTCCCAATTAACCGCCGGGTGCAGCAAAATATTTTTTAAATTAAACGCCCATCCCAAATAAACGCCGGGTCAAACATTGTTTTTCTGGTTGTCAAAAAGTATTCTATGCAAATATAGCGGGTGTCTCGTGACGTTAAAGACGGCCGAGGACTGACAGGACGCCTCTGGGCTGGTTGTTCCTGCCCGGTCTGTCCACTCCTCTCATCCGCACTTCCGCACCTGTCCGCACCTGTGGGAAAACACCATAATATGTCTCCTTTAAATAAATGGTAACCCTCAGTATGAAATGCATTTCAATTACTTTAATGTTTCCCGCTTTAAGTAAACGACTAGTAGCCCCTACACTGAAGGTTTTTCTATTGATTAAAATCAATGAAGATAATATATAATATACACTATAATATATATAACTCATAAATGTATGATTTTATTTGCTGTTGAAACAAGTGACGAACAAAAATATTCCAACAGCCCTGCATCACAGGGCTACACTCTTGCTTTTGGATGTAACACTATAACACCATTTAACGCTAGAGGGCATTACATCTTACATGCTTTTTCTCTCCAGGAAAGCCACAAAAGACCTTATGCTGTCTCTAGACCATCACTCCAACTCTTTCACACTGCAGGCAGTTTCAAAATGGGTGCAAGTCGCTTAGCAGTCTCTACCGTCTTCTTCCTTTTCCTCACACTCACCAGTAGCCAAGGTAAGAAAAAGTGCCTGATTCTAAAAATGAAGATATTTGTTGCCAGTTGAGAGTTCAAATTGAGCCTCTTTTTCACTAACGTCATGTTACTACTTATGGTTTGATACCGGTTTAAGGCCAACATGATACCAAACGTTTTGTCAGTCTGTCGGTCCAAAAATATTTATATGTTTGCATGTAAATAATATGTATCTATTTATGTTTCTATATATTTTCAGCTACGAAAAGCAGTCACTTCCAATTGAAAAAACCTGGTGAATCTCTGGAAATTAGCTGCAGTCCACCATCAAAACAAGATCATTTGTATTTGAAGTTTTGCAATGACTTAACTATTCTCCAGTGGAACCTACAAGATACATATACCATTAAAGATGGATGGAAGCTAAGAGTCAAGACAGAAAGGACAGGGCTCAAATTAACTATCACAATAGCCAACCTGACAGCAGAAGACACAGGTTGCTACCACTGTCAGTACAACAACGTTAAAAAATATGGATTTGTTCATGACGATTGTACCCGCTGTTGTCCTGGTGGTTCATGGTGAGTTATACTCTGTGTTTACTACACATCATTATGTTTGTTTTTATTCTGTCCAAAACACCAAAAATAGTCCAACGACATGTCAGTTTCAGTTTAAGATTAAACTTCAGGCCAGTGAAAGGGTTTGGTTTTCTCTTCTAAGCTTTTGACTGTATCTCATAGATGCAGATGAAACCTTCCCCATGATCCTAGTAGTTGTGCTGTGCATTATCATCCTGCTACTTCTCTCTGTTCTGGTGACGATGTGGATGCTTCGAAAGGTATGTAAGCATAATATATGTTATACATCACATTTATTTGTTTTTGTATTGTGTGTCCTTGTGAAGTATTTTTGTATCTTGACAAGCGCTATATCTGAATAAAATGTATTATCATTATGTATGTGTAGGTGTGCGAGTCTATGTGCCAGAGCATGTGAGTGTGTAATTCCGTGTGTGAGTCATTGCATGTGTGTGTGCTTGTGCAAGTATATGAATGTATTGTGCAAGTGCATGAATATATCTGTTCATGCACTTTCAAGAGCAGACAAAAAAAAGAGAAAAGAATATGTCTGTGTCTGTGTTTGCAGGTATGAGTGTCATATGTGCGTGCATTCAGGTGTGTTTGATTGGGCACTGGCATGTGTTTGTGTAATCTGACTGGAATGACCTCCTTCTGCCAGATGAATTCCGTGCGCTTTAATGCTGTGAGGCCTGTCCACCGGGCCAACCCCAGCGACGTCTACGAGGACATGAGGAGCACCTGCAGGCGTTAGACCCATAGGCTTCCTACTCCCATCATTGTAGAGCTCTCTAGAATGATTGCCGGGGGGAAATTGATAGAATGTGTGCTATGTCATAAATGTGTGCAATGTCATTAATGAGGAGGGACATTTTCTCCCTGTTACTTCTGGGGTCCAATCAGTTTAGTGAAAAGAGTTAAAAATAACTTGGGTGGCGCTTGGTGTCAGACCAGGCAGATACTGCTTAACTTCTAATTTGCAAGATGTCTGGGGAAGCAGAAGAACAATGTATACAGTACAAATTAGTTGTTCAAAAATGTATTCACTGAAGTTGTTTGATAGCCAACATGCCTGATGTGCACACAGTAGGTAGTGGTTTGAAAAAGCTCAGGCTGACAAAAGGTTTGTAGTGTGAACTAGACTAGTTGAGGATATTCTCTTGACTAGATTCTCTATATTTGAGAGATATAGTTGCACCGGAGTCGTGTCAATTATGTTCAGAGTTAGAGACTGAAAGCTTTGCAACATGGATGGTGGGGGGAAGCTTGGCTCCTCTGAATATCTCAAAGTTTAGCTCAGATTATTTGCACCAAATTTGGTAAGTGGGTTAAGTCCATGTCAAGTTAATAACATTTCATGCCAATTTATGTACTATGTAATTATTTTTCTGATATTGCTGAAATGGTTGGGTCATATTTAGCATGTTGTTGTTGAATGCATATGTTGTACAGAATTGTTTTAAGATGGAACCGATTCATCAAAACAATTGTCTTGCATTTTGCATACCTGAAAAATGTATTTGATGTACTCATTTATATTAAAAAATAACAACAACTGAATCTTTGAATCACATTGCCAACCATATTACCATACTACCTATAACTTAATGGACACGTCATTACAGTGCAACGCAAGCGTTAATTTCTGTCTCGCTGTAAATCACGACAATTTTCTTTGAGCAATTCAAATTAAAGTCAATAATCTAAAATCTACTATTTATAAATGTTACAGTTTACTTGAACTTGTGTTTGTGTATACAAATTAGTGTTTGGGTCTGATATACTGCCACATCATTATTGTTTATTGATGTGAGGAAAGTAAGTTGGATCTTCATCAACAAATTAGACAAAGTCGAATGTACTTTTTTACTCTTAAATTGTCCATACCCTTGGACCTATGCCTGTTACTCAGAGGCACTGGGACAAAGTGACAGATAGCGTTAGGCCATAAAACCACATTCACTACCCCTCGCTTTGGCTTCCAGGATGATACATTCTCATTCTCTTTTCATGGCGGTACATTCTCATTTTCTATCCAGGAAGTTACATTCTCATAGTCTTTCCGTGGTGGTACATTCTCATCTCTTACCAGGACAGGACGTTCTTCTTTTCTTACCAGGACGGTAAATTCTAATACTCTTACGAGTATGGTACAATATAATTCTCTTACCAGGGCGGTAGATTTCCATTATCTCCTGTAAATGGCTTAGCACAGTCTTTATTCTTTGGTTTCTTTTTATAAAACATTTTGTTTCAATTATTTAGTAAATACCAAAACCATGCACCATGGTGAGGTGGGTATGGCTATTGGCCGCTCGGGTAAAGTTTCATGTTGATTAACTTTTTGAATTCTTGTGGCCAACATCTTGTTGGGCCGGTGTGCAAGCATCTAAAACATTTTCTTCATATTTGATATCCAACCATCAATAACGGCGGTCAACAAGTTGTTGTAGAGTATAAAATGTCATTTCTTACAGTTCTTCTTAGGTTATTGGAACTCATACCTGATGGAAGGCAGTGCTGGCACAACAATACAAGTATACAGGCACAGACACTCATAGTAGATGGCAAACCCTCAGATCACTAAAAACAACCACAGTCCGTTATCATATATAACAATTTTATATTTACATATACACATCACAAAAGTTTGCAGCATCCAAATTCAGTTCAAAAAAGACAAAATAAATAAATAATTCTTTAGGAAACAAGGCTCAAGTGTGGTTGGGTATTAAGTAATACTTATATTATATTTCCTAATTGTGGGCACGAGCGTGCGTGCGTGTGCGTGTGCGTGTGTGTGTGTGTGTGTGTGTGTGTGTGTGTGTGTGTGTGTGTGTGTGTGTGCATGATTTTTGGAAATTTGCAAGATATGCATCCTGCATGTTAAGGTTTATGAGCATAGCGCTGCATATTGCACCCAGCATGATTTTGATGAGAGACTTCCTGTCAACACAGACAGGATGGAACAAATACGGTGGTGAAGACATATTTGCAGAAAAGCATCTACTGTATGGTGCCACTTGCATAACATTTTTTTCTCTCTGACCTTTTACATCACAGTGAGAATATATGAGCCAAAGTCATCCTATGTTTACTACTACGGTATATTAAATAGTCAGACTCAGATGAAATTTTACAAATCAACTTAGTTGCAAACAGAAATACTTATTACTTATTATCTTATATTTAATAAAAAAGGTTTCAATAGTATTTTATAACTATACCCTTTTCAACCTACCCCCGAATGAACGGGAATAACTGGCATGGTAATTACAATAAGAACACACATCCTTTTTAGTGATGAAAGATATGGTTCTTTGTAATACCCGTTAAACATCAAATAAATCATTGTTTCCATCAACCCACAGGTAAACCAATTCACACATTGAATCTGTCATGGTCTTGTTTTACTTTGGTATCTGTCTTGTTTCTCCCCATGTCAGGTTTCCCTCCTGTGTGATTACTGCTCCCTCCCCTAATGTGTTTCAGCTGTTACTCGTTGCGTGCCCTGTGTGTTTGGTATTTAAGCCCTTGTCTTTCCTTTGTTGCTGGTCGGATCATTGTAGTTTGTGGTGAGTTGTGTCCCGTGTGTTACTTACGTTCCCGGGTTCCCTTTGTTATCCGCGTCACCCGTATTCTCCGTGTTCCTTGGCCTTTCAGTTAATAAATTATCCTTTTAACTCAACTGTCTGCGTTTGGGTCCTACCTGCCTGCCTGCCACCCGCTAACTGTGACAGAATGATCCGACCCTCATTGGACCCAGCGGACGCTCTTTTTGTTGGAGGCTGTGTTGGGGCGTACGTGCAGCGCTGGCGCTTCAAGGCCGGGGTTGGACGGTGCCTTACGGACTATCAGATTGGGGGTGGTGAGTTTGGAGTGCCATCCGGTTCCCATTTCTCTCCAGTTCCTGAGCTGACTCCGGTCCCTGAGCCCTGTCCGGTTCCTGAACCCTACTCCTTCCCGAGGGTGCCCCTCTTCCAGAACTTCCAGACCTTCCAGAAGGAGTCCGTCCTCTACCTCGTCTTCGCCACTGCAGGCCTCTGCTTGTCCCCCGTTTCCCCTGAAGCAGTCCAGGTCCCAGCCCCGGAGTTCCCACGTGTCCCCTGAAGCAGTCCAGGTCCCAGCCCCGGTGTTTCCTGAGTCTCCCACTTCCCCTGGAGCAGTCCAGGTTCCAGCCCCGGAATTCCCATGTTTCCCAGTGTCCCCTGAAGCAGTCCGGGTCCCAGCCCCGGAGTCCAGTCCTGAGTTCCCAATTAATGCTTCCGGGTCCCGGGCCCGCCCTCTACCTCGCCTTCCAGAGGGGTCCCGCCTTCTAAACCTTCCAGAAGGGGCCCGCCCTCTACCTTGCCTTCCAGAGGGGTGCCGCCTTCTAAACCCTCCAGAAGGGGCCCGCCCTCTACCTTGCCTTCCAGAGGGGTGCCGCCTTCTAAACCTTCCAGAAGGGGCCCGCCCTCCACCTTGCCTTCCCGAGGGGTTCCACCTTCAAGAAGGGGCCCGCGCGCCTCTACCTCCATCTTCGCTGTGATGCCGGCCACCTGTGGGTCTTCGCCGTGGCAGGCCTCCAGAATTTATTTTTGCTCCCTCCTCCTGGGCCCCCTCCACCCACCCTATTCGGATTTGACTTTCCTTTTTTTTTGCATGTCTTGGGTCGCCTGGTAGTCGACCCTTGAGGGGGAGGTACTGTCATGGTCTTGTTTTACTTTGGTATCTGTCTTGTTTCTCCCCATGTCAGGTTTCCCTCCTGTGTGATTACTGCTCCCTCCCCTAATGTGTTTCAGCTGTTACTCGTTGCGTGCCCTGTGTGTTTGGTATTTAAGCCCTTGTCTTTCCTTTGTTGCTGGTCGGATCATTGTAGTTTGTGGTGAGTTGTGTCCCGTGTGTTACTTATGTTCCCGGTGTTCCCTTTGTTATCCGCGTCACCCGTATTCTCCGTGTTCCTTGGCCTTTCAGTTAATAAATTATCCTTTTACCTCAACTGTCTGCGTTTTGACCTCGCGTATTCAAGCCACAGCAGATGAGAGGACCAGGAGACGGGGTGTTGGGCGGCAATGCAACGTAATGCCGACCCGAGGTCCTGGTTAGCTCGCTCCGTCTGGCCGTTAGTCTGTGGGTGGTAGCCGGAGGAGAGGCTGGCCGACGCCCCTAACGCCTGACAGAACGCCTTCCAAACTCGTGTGGAGAACTGCGGTCCCCGGTCCGACACAATATCCTGGGGAATACCGTGGAGTCGGAACACATGCAGGACAAGCAGGTTCGCCGTCTCCAGAGCTGAGGAGTTTTGAAAGCGGAACAAAATGCACAGCCTTGGAAAAACGATCGACAATAGTCAGTACGACCGTGTTACCGTCAGAGGGCGGGAGACCAGTCACGAAGTCCACTGCTATGTGGGACCACGGCCGCGGTGGGACAGGTAGAGGGCGCAGGAGGCCAGCCGGAGCACGGTGTGACGATTTGCCGCGGGCCGCCATGGAGGGCCACCAAAAACGCTGTTGGAGGAGAGAAAGAGAGCGTAAGAACCCTGGATGGCAGGCAACTCTGGATTCATGCCCCCACTGGAGAACGGCCGTGCGGACCGCTGGGGGAAATAACATCCGACCCGGAGGGCAACCCTCTGGGGTAGGTAGTCCTTGCTAGGCGTCCAGCACCACCCGCTCAATCTCCCATCGGGCTGCCCCGATGACACAGGCGGGGGAGAGAATATTTTCCTCCACCGACTCCAACACCGGGGAGTTGTACTGGCGAGACAGTGCGTTGGCCTTGCCGATCTTGGAACCAGGACGGTAGGTGAGGGTAAAACAAAACCGCCACAGGAAGAGAGCCCAACGTGCCTGGCAGAAGTTCAGCCTACGGGCAGTCTGGATGTAGGCCAGGTTCCGATGGTCCGTCCACACGATAAATGGATGGGCCGCTCCCTCCAACCAGTGCCTCCACTCCTGCAATGCCAGCACCACTGCTAGCAGCTCCCTGTTACCAACGTCATAATTAGTCTCTGCGGGGCTAAGACGACGGGAGAAAAAGGAACATCGGTGTAACTTTCTTGTCCAGCGCCGAGTGCTGGGACAACACTGCCCCAACCCCAGAGTTGGAGGCATCCACCTCCACCACGAACTGGATAGCCGGATCAGGATGACACAGAACAGGAGCCGAGGAGAACAACTTCTTGAGCCGCAGAAACGCGAACTATGCCGCCTGCGACCAACCGAAAGGGACTTAGTGGAGGTTAATTGGGTTAGGGGAGCAGCCACCCGACTATTGTCCCTTATGAACCTTCTATAAAAGTTGGCAACCCTACAAACCTTTGTAGCTGTTTCCGAGTGGTAAGAACCGGCCACTCCGAAACAGCCCTCACCTTCTCAGGATCCGCCTGTAGTTGACCCCTCTGCACCACGAAGCCCAGGAAACTGACCGAGTTGGCATGGAAGGAACATTTCTCAGCCTTGACGAACAGCTTGTTCTCCCATAACCGCCGTAACACCAGCCGAACCTGCTGCTTGTGTTCAGGGAGGTCCCTAGAAAAAATCTAAATGTCATCGAGATAGACAACTACAAATCGGTGTAACATATCCCGGAGAACGTCATTGATTAGAGCCTGGGAAACGGCTGGAGCATTAGTGAGCCCGAAAGGCATAACGAGGTACTCAAAGTGACCCAGTGGAGTGTTGAACGCTGTCTTCCATTGGTCCCCCTCCCGGACGCGAACCAAATGGTAGGCGTTCTGGAGATCCAGCTTAGTGAAGATGGTGGCCTGGTGAAGAGGAGCGAAGGCAGAGTCGAGAAGTGGAAGAGGGTACTTGTTCTTGACCGTGATGTCGTTTATTCCCCTGTAATCCACACAGGGGCGCAGGGATTTGTCCTTCTTCTCTACAAAGAAGAACCCTGCCCCCACGGGAGAGGAAGAGGGACGAATGAGGCCGTTCGCCAGTGACTCGAAAATATAGTTCTCCATGGACTCTCTTTCCGGTTTAAACAAGTTGTACAGTTTGCTGGAAGGCAGAGGGGCACCGGGCAACAAATCAATAGAGCAGTCATAGAGGCGGTGAGGGGGCAGGGACTGGGCCCTACTACTAAATACCTCCTGGAGGTCATGGTAAATGGAGGTAACTCCAGAGAGGTCTATGGGGTCAGGTGAGTGAGGAGGAGCGGCGCACCTACTAGGGGGCGTGGCAGACCTAAGGCAGTGAGAATGACAAAAAGTGCTCCAGCTGACAATGGATGAGGTGGACCAGTCAACATGAGGCTTATGCAATCTCAGCCAGGGAAGACCGAGCACAACGGGGGACGTGGGGGAGGAAATAACAAAAAAACAAATTAATTCCAGATGGTTGCCCGAGAGCAGGAGCGAAACCGGAGTGGTCCGGTGAGTAACCCTGGCCAAGAGGCGGCCATCCAAGGCGAAGACCTCCTTGGGCTGAGGCAATAAGTCCAGTCTCAGCTGGGCGCACAAACAAAGGTCATAGTCAATAAAGTTCTCATCAGAGCCCGAGTCAATAAAAAGAAAAAAGAGAATACGGAAGTTTAACGCGAACTGAGCGACAGAGTCTGAGGCCTGACGCAGGGAGAGAAGTCGGCTGCTGGCTTCCTTTCCCCGAACCGGGTGGTCAAATACCCTCCGCATCTCATAAACAAAATCGGTATAGGAAAGCGTGAGAGAGGGCCTATTTATAGAGTTTGCTACCGCCCAGTCGGCGGCCTGGTCTGACAACAGACTCATAATAAAAGCAGTCTTAGTCCTGTCGCTGGCGTAAGTAACGGCTGCTGTTCGAAATCTAGGTTGCACTGGTGTAAAAAGAACCTACAGCGACCTAACTCCCCCGCATACCTGACCGGAGTAGGATTAACGGTTCGCGGGGCTGGCTGGGCGAGGAGATGGGCACTGCAGCAGGGAAGTCGGACGCGGAGGGGACTGCCGGTCCCTGGAACGAGACGGGAGCGGCAAGGGAGGAGACCTGGGAACCAATATGCTCCATACGGGCTCCCAGCTCTGACATGCCGGCGGAGAGTCCGCGAAGCACATCGCTCACCTCTGCCGAACCTTCTCTGACTCCGGGGGGTCCATGTTGGCCAGATTATTCTGTTATGGTCAGCGGGAATGTTAGTTTGGACCCCGGATGCAGAGATAGAGGCAATGCGGACAATCCAAAGTTTATTGTCGCAAGGAACAGAAAGTACATCCAGCAGGCGAGGCGAAGACAGGAGCGGGTAGGCGAGGCTGGCGGAGTGTGCCCCGTTGCGGTGCCCAGCTCCGCTCGCCACGCCCCGCACCTGTCTAAAACCCAATGCCGGTGGAACAAAACGTAAACAACCGTGACACCTTTTACCTCACTCTGAGAGTTTCTGTGTGTGTGTGTGTTTGTGTGCGTGCGTGGAAGTGAGCAAAAAGTCACGGCCTTTGTGTCGCCTGGTCCACGCTGGCGTCTTCTCTTCACCTATGTCTTCGTCTTATCCAAATGACCGGGAAGAACCTCATTTCGATGACAGTTATCTATCCGACAACCGGACACAGTATAACTCTACTATATCCTAGACAGAGTATTCCCATGTATATATGGTTTCTATCCGTTCCTTCCTGACTACGCCCTACCTGTCCTCTAGTCTCCGCCGACCATCACCTCAACCTACCCACATCAACACACAAGGCAGACAGACCTTCACTGCAGGGCAGGTGAGGAAGGAGCTGTGCAGACTCCGCCCAGGCAAGGCAGCAGGTCCCGACGGTGTCAGCCCAGGGGTCCTCAAAACCTGTGCAACCAAGCTGAGTGGAGTCCTGCAGCACATCTTCAACCTGAGCCTGGAGAGGGTCCCTGTGATGTGGAAGACATCCTGCCTGGTACCAGTACCCGAAGAAGGCGCGTCCCAGCTCCTCCAATGACTACAGACCGGTGGCACTGACATCTCACCTGATGAAGTCCCTGGAGAGGCTGGTCCAGTCACTTCTTCGGCCCCTGGTCAGTTCATCACTGGGCCCTCTTCAGTTTGCCTACCAGCCAAGACTAGGAGTGGAGGACGCCATCATCTTCCTGCTCCGCCGTGCCTGCGCCCACCTGGACAGACCGGGAAGCCCGCACTGTAAGAATCATTTTCATGGACTTCTTCAGTGCATTCAACACCATCTGGCCTGCTCTGCTGGGGAGTAAACTGACAGCGATGCAGGTGGACCTCCCCTGGTTTCCTGGATTAGGGACTATTTGACGGGTAGACCACAATATGTCAGACTGCAGGGGAACTGTTCTTTCCCCCTTTCTGTTCACCCTGTACACCTCAGACTTTCAGTTCCTCTCTGAGACCTGCCACCTGCAGAAGTTTGTGGATGATTCTGCAATTTTTGGCTGTGTCAGTGAGGGGAAGGCGGAGGAGTACAGGGGCATTGTGGTCTCATTCGTCGAGGGGTGTGCAGCCAACCATCTGCATCTCAACTCGACCAAGACTAAGGAGCTGGTGGTGGATTTCCGCAGGAGAAAATCTGCCCCGCAGCCATCCCCATCAGTGGTGTGACTGTGGATGTTGTCCAGGATTACAAATACCTTAGAGTACACCTGGGTAGAAAACTGAACTGGGCCAAGATCACTGAGGCTGTTTACAAGAAGGGCCAGAGTCTACTCTATTTCCTGAGGAGGCTTCGGTCATTCAACGTATGCGACATCATGCTGAGGATGTTCTATCAGTCGGTTGTAGCCAGTTGCATCTTCTTTTCTGTTGTGTGCTGGTGCAGCAGGCTGAGGGCAGCAGACGGCAACAAGATCAGCAGGATCATCAGGAAGGCTGGCTCAGTCCTGGGGGTCCAACTATACTCTTTGGTGGTGGTGTCTGAGAGGAGGATGCTGTGTAAACTGCACAGTATCCTGGACAACAACGCTCATCCTCTCCACCAGGTGCTAACCTCGAGCAGAAGCACCTGAGCAACAGACTCATACCGCCCCTTTGTAACACAGAATGCCACAGGAAGTCTTTTCTTCCTGTGGCCATCAGACTATATGCATCTACCTCCTGTCGCAAAAGGGACAGTGGAGACACTGTGCCCTGAGCAAATGTCACTTACATTTTTTTTACCCAATTTTCACTTTATCACTTTATTTAGATGTACTGTACCTTAGTTAATTTATGCTGATAACTAATGCTGCTACAATTTCTATCACTTTTACCACTGTTACCACTTTATCCAGTCGCTCCTTATCACTTACTTAGTTTGTACTTATTTAATTTCAATTTACGCTGCTAAACTGCACGGTGCTATTGTTGTATATTGTATATACTTACGTTTAACTGCAATTTTTTAATTGTTGATTTGACCTTTGAACCCTCCGGTTAAATTTTGGTGACTCTCCTACGGAGAATGGTTCTCCTACGGAGAATCACCAAAATCAATCTGACTGGGGTCCATCTCTCCTAATATCTCACCAGTCACTGGCGAACTCACCAAGTCAGCCACCTGCACTTTATCTAGCGGTGTGCCTGGAGGTATTCTAACCTCTTTCTTTGACTGATTCTGCTGTAGCAGAGCGAAACATTTAGGATTAATAGCCTTAGCTGGGGCTACCACAGGGTGCAACATCACACCTTGAGGCAATGGCGTGGAATCACCACCATCACCATCTTCACCACAACTATGCCTTCAGGCTCTGACTGGAATAAATCCACTTGACACGACACACAACAGCTCTCTAGAGGAGGTATAGCTGACCAGGGCCCATCCATCTGATCAAACCGACAGTTTCATCTGGTTCCTCTTCGCTGACACTCTGTGAAACCATCCCTTTCTTAAGCCCAAACCTGCTGATGTTCAAAGCATGAGTCTTTTGATTGCCGCACAGAGCAGCAAGTCAGTGAAACAAGCTAGCATTGGTACCTAAAATTTACTGGGACCTGATCTGGCACGCTAGGCCCAGGACAAATCAAAGCCAACACTGACAGTGTTTCTGGTTTCCCAACAAGCTCTTTAGGGAACAGCATGTCGACTACAACATATCCTAAGTATGGGTAGCTTGTATTACCAAGGCCCCAAATAGCCAACCCCAACACTGGTTTGATGGTTACATCCAATATGTGTTCCTCATACCATTTCTCAAAAATGATGGTCACTTGTGACCCGCTATCAAGAATCGCTGTACAGGGGTGCCCATTCACCTTCACCTGCACAGTAAACGGCGGACCAATCAGCCCCTTAGGAAACGTGGCATGCACAGCTTGTTTTCTGACTGAACAGGGTATTGTGTAATCCTTAAACTCACTGTCAGGAAAATAGTTTCTTCTGGCTTTATTAAGTGAATCTATGAGCCTCTTAATAACTAATAACTCATTTTCAGGAGACGAGCATTTAGTGGCAATATGACCGTCCTCCCCACACCGGTAACTGAAACAGTCACCATCACTCCTAAACCTCTGCTGTGGTGCAGAAGACCAATCATCAGCAGTATTCATCGCAGCAGCTGCAACCTGCTGCTCAGCAACAACCTGCTACTCAGCTACATTTCCACATTTCCGCCTTTAGCCTTCCCCCTCTTTTCTAATCTGTTATCTTTCTTTCGCAAACCAATAGCTTCAGCTCCCTCTTTGCCTGACTGGAATGACTGGGATGCTAAAGCGCGAACATCACCTTCCTCTTCACGAAGGAAGGCCTCTAATTCATTCCAGACACATAGGTTTTAAGAGCTTTGAAGTCAGCCTTCAGTTCCTCCACAATGTCTGTGTCATTCTCTGCAGACTCATCTCGTGCAGCAACACTTCAAACACGGGTATTCACTCTTTGCCGTGTACGGTCATGTTCTTCCTCCGTTCTTGGTCGGATCTCGGTAAATAAATCGAGGAAATTAGGAGGGTAAATCTTCCTTTCATTTAAACGCATTCTTAGCAGCATCCAATCAGAACCGATTGCCCCATGAAGCAGCTGTTCAACTCTCACTCTGTCTTTGTCTCGGCCTGAAATACCACCTTTCTGAACCACCTTGGCCAGAATAGGTTCAAGCCTCCAGACAGAGTCAGACAACTTCTCACCAGCCTTCTGCTGTATGAGGCGAATAGAAAAAATAGAGGTCCTCGCCAGACTCTGCAAAACCAAACGCATTATCTAGTGCATTCAAATACTCTTCAGGGCTGGTACGGGGTCTACTAAGGCGTCTACTACTGGACCATCAGTGTCGCCTGTTCTAACCAGTAATCTAATGATTCCTCCTGTTACGTAGTAAAATGGCAGTAAAGGCAGACAGAGAGTCATGGATGAGTTTCAAGTATTTATCTACAACTTTAGCATCAAGGGTTGTTATTATTCACAAAGTTACATAATTTCTTCCCTCTTCCCTAAACACAATATCCATCGCGAGCACGGAGCGTCGGAGAGCATCCAAACGATAGGATATCCCGACGAGGGAGGGAGTGAAGAGCGTCCAAACGATCCAAAAACACCAACACGTCCAAAGAGCGGAGGGAGTGAAGAGACGTCCAAACGATCCAAAAAAAAAAAAGGCGTCCACGAGAGCGGAGGAAGTGAAGAGACGTCCAAACGATATGACATCCACGGGCGCGGATAGAGTCAAGCCCCCCCCTTCCGTAATTCTCTGCGCTATATATCGCATGTAATCAGGAATGGGCCAATCGCCAATCACCAACCCTAACCACGCATGCTGATCTGATGATTGACAAAAATAAATTAGATGACCTTATGACCACAAATAAAATACAGAATCATGTCAAAACAAAACAAAACAATGTAGAAATAAAGTATGAATGCAGGTTCATTACACCTTCCCCCTTAAAGGGAAATTTTGATCCAATAGATCAAAATTTTCAGACAGGTCTATATAATTTCAACATCTTAACACCGAGATAGACAATCAGCAATAACAAACAGTCTTTCTACATATCTTTGCCCTTGATATGCTTGATTACCATGTCATACTTGTAAAATTAAACTCCAGTTTAACAATCTTACTGTTCTTGTTTCTCATCTTCTCAAAAACACTAAGGGATTATGATCTGTGTATACAACGTTTCTGACCTGTACATAAATAAACATCAAAATGTTGCAGTGCTAGAATCAAAGCTAATAGCTCTTTCTCAATTGTTGAATAATTTATCTGATGCCGGTTGAACTTCTTGGAAAAGTATGAAACAGGATGCTCAACATTGTCACTCTGATCATGTTGTAACAACACAGCCCCAGCGGCATCATCACTAGCATCTACGGCTACGGAAAATTGTTTACTAAAATCAGGAGACTGGAGGACAGGATAATTATATAACATGGACTTCAGTTTGTCAAATGCCTTTTGGCAAGATTCGTTCCAGACAAAATTCTCTCTCTTCTTGAGCAAGTTTGTTAATGGCAAGGCGACGTCAGCAAAGTTCTTACAGAACTTGCGATAATACCCCCCCATTCCCAAGAATCGCCTCAGGGCTTTCTTACCCGTGGGAGCAGCAAAAGCCGTAATTGTCTGAACCTTAGCACCAACAGGCACCACCTGACCTTGGCCAATAACGTGTCCAAGATAAGTAACATGGGAACATCCAAATTTGCTCTTGGACAAATTCACTGTTAAGTTGGCCTCTGACAGGTTCTCAAAACAGTCTTCCTACATCCTCCAGATGATCCTCCCAAGTCTCATTCCCAGTCACTAAATCATCAATGTAAGCACTGGTGTTGGGCAAATCTTTGATCACAGAATGAATCATTCTTTGGAATGTGGCTGGCGAATTCTTCATTCCAAATGGGAGAACATTGTATTTGTACAGTCCAGAAGGTGTGACGAAAGCAGAGATTTCTGCACGTTCAGTTAATGGAACACACCAATAACCTTTCAACAGATCAATCTTAGTGAGGAACTTTGACTGCCCTACTTTGTCAACACAATCATCAACGCTTGGGATCGGAAAAGCATCAGTCTTGCTAACAGCATTAACTTTCCTATAGTTAGTACAAAATTTTGTACTGCCATCAGGCTTTGGTACAAGCACACATGGCGAACTCCAATTGGAGTGTGATGGCTGAATGATGCCTTGCTTTAACACTTAAACCACTTCCTCTTCAGCTAACTTACACTTCTCAGGACTCATTCTATATGGGTGTTGTTTGATTGGTTGAGCGTCACTAATGGCCGGTTCAGACTACACGATTTCAGCCCGATTTTTCTTTCGTCGCATACAAATTTGCGAATCGTACACGATTTTTGACAGGTCGGCGACGAGACGAGGTCTTGTAATGTGACATGCTTGCGATCTGCGATGTTTTCGTCTGCGACGTTCGAAAGCCCCACGACGAAAAGTTTGGCATGTCAGAATTTTTTGAGGAATCGCATGACGTAGCCATCATGAGGGAACCCCACCCCTAGTTGCGTGAGCGAACCCTACGAACAGCTGGAGCTCAGTGTTTACCAACTGACCACTACGCTGAGTACACAGTAACTACTACAAAAAATGAATGCAATCAATAGCAAGAAGAAGAATGCTAATGAAGAAAACGAGAGAAAATGAAGCAACATAATGGAGGCAACTTTGGTTGAAATGTGGCAGTATATTTACATCGCTCATGTCACTCGCAATGTAGTCTCGCAAAGCCAGACCAAACTACAGCAAGTAGAATGGTCTGGAGCCACACTACCTCGAGCCGTCTATCCGTTGGGAAACTGGGCGGGCCTGTTTTTATTTCTTTAAACCAATCACAATCGTCTAGGGCGGGGCTAAGCCCGGGAAGCAGCAGCGGTGTCCATGCAAAATAGTGCCGGGGGGGAAATTATTTTGACGGAACTTCTTGACGTTCAGAGGCTGTCAGAAATGGCTCAATCCCAAACGCCGCAAAAAAACATTAACGATGTATGTCGCCTATGTGGAGATAATTTTATAGATAAAAAGAACAAACAAAAAAAGAACGGAAGGGGAGGAGTCGCGGCCAAATCGGCCGCTAAGCAATAGACGCTGTCCACTTCCGTTCAGCCAGACTACTCGCAATGCAACTACTGTGAGGAGTTGCTGCATTGAGCAGATATAAAAACTACTGGAACCTTTATGACAAAAATGTAAAAAACATTAATGTCAGTTCTAAACCTTTGATTTTCTAAATATCCTGTAAACGTGAATGACACAAAGTAAAGAGCATCGCACCCTCGAATCTTGTAGTGTGGCCAGTTTTCTGACGTGACAACGCCCGATTTCCTGGCTCTGTGATCGTATAGTGTGACATGTTAAATCGTGGAGGAATGTCCGAGAATCGTGTAGTCTGAACCGGCCATTACGTCAACATCATGGACTGCTACATGGGTTCTCTTAGGAACGTCAGGAAACAAATCTTGATACTTGAGCACCAAGTCCTCATTTGAGCTTGTTTCCAAGGGTCTAAATGTGACATTTTCACATCAAGGTTCTGCAAAATCTCAGCATTGGACAATTTACAAGGAATGACTTCAGGTTTGATGGAGGGGTTCCTCCTCCTGACAATAAGCATCTACAGAACTCTCATCCTGGCTAACAACTGAGACAGCCTGTATAGCTCTGTCATGGTAGCGTTTCAACATGTTGATGTGGCACAACTGCCTTGGCTTTCTCCTATCTGGAGTTGTCACAATGTAATTGAGGTCACTAACCTTAGAATAGATTTCATAGGGACCATGAAATCTAGCCTGCAGGGGATTGGACTGCAGGGGGAACCAAACAAGTACCCTTTCTCCGGACATTAAATGTCCTTGTCCTAGCCTTGTGGTCATACCAAGTTTTCATTTTCTCTTGAGTTGCCACAAGATTATCCTTGGCTAGCGCCCAGGCTCTTTGAAGTCTCTCTTTGAAATTCAGGACGTAATCCAACAGTATCTTCGTTAGTCCACTGCTCACTCAGCAGGGCCAACGGTCCTCTTACCTGGTGTCCAAAAACCAGCTCAAAAGGGCTGAAGCCCAGAGACTCTTGAATTGACTCCCTAGCCGCAAACAACAACAAATGAACTCCTTCATCCCAGTCCTTCTTATTCTCATGGCAGTAAGTCCTAATCATCAGTGGCGTCTTTGCATTAGGGGCCAGTGGGGCACGGCCCCACCAGAGCGCGCTGCCGTGCAGGGCACGATTATACTTTTCTTTTCTTTTTTTCACAAATGTCATTGATCATAAGTTAATAATAAATTAATTGTTAATAATTAATTACATGTCCGCAGTTTTAATTTGATGAACGCAATTGTCTTACTTTTTGTAGTGTAGTAGTTGTGTGTGAAATAGTTTGCGGCTCCGTCTCGTCTGTTCCGCTCGGTGGGGCCCAGCCGAGATGGCTGGGCCCCACCGAGCCCCCGTCTGCTGCAGTGTAGAAAACTGTTGAGCTGTTGCGCGAGCAAGCGCGAGCAAGCGCGTGCGCAGCGCCCGCTTCTGTTTCGGCTGTGGGGCCAGAAGTTTAGGGCCCCAAAGCTCTTCTCATTGGCTGATTTGTAGAAGGGGCGGGGGTTTACGGCAGGAGCCGATCAGATCTTGCTAGCTAGCGACGTCTAGTACGTACGTAGTTACTAGTATAACATGGTTTACATTATATACTGTTATAGTTACAGTAACATAACAACAAATAGACGTTTCATTCATTAAATGATGAATCGTGTTGAGTATCTGTCTCATGTGAGATTTAGCACTTTACCACTTGAACAGAAGTTGGAGATAAAACGTGAGTGGTGGCTTTGTATATTGATTGCTGTGTAAAGGGTGTGCGCCGTTGTGTGTTTTATTGTTGCCACGTTGTTGTTTCTTGAGTTTTGATATTCGCGTTTGAGTGATGGCATTATTCAGCTGCAATTTTGGTCCCCTCTGTCACTTGCTACTTTGTTTTTGTTGTGATGGAAGTAATATGGTATTTCTGGATTGCGTTATAATATTTTCCTGCATGGGCCCCACCAGAGTTTCCAAACCAAAATTACCACTGCTAATCATGGTTTTGAGAGTGGCGTGGAATCATTTCAACGACCCTTGACTCTCAGGATGATAGGCACTTGAAGTGATCTGTCTAATTCCTAGCTGATAAACAACCTGCTGAAACATTCCGGAGGTAAAATTACTACCCTGATCAGATTGGATCTCCTTAGGCAGACCAAACACAGTGAAAAACTTAATCAAGGCCCTAAAAATAGTAACTGCTTTGATATTTCTAAGGGGAATTGCTTCAAGGAACCTCGTTAAGGCACACATAATAGTCAGCATGTACTCATTTCCAGTTCTCGTCCTGGGAAAAGGTCCTACACAATCCACAATAACCCTGGAGAAAGGTTCACCAAAGGCTGGGATAGGTTTCAATGGTGCCACAGGAGGGTCTAACTGGTGTTTACCCACCACTTGACAAGTGTGGCATGTGCGACAGAAGGTTGCAACCTCTTTGCGCAAACCTGGCCAGAAGAATTGCTTCATTATCTTGTTAACAGTCTTGTTAACACCAAGATGACCACCTAGAGGTAAGCTATGTGCCATAGTAAGTATGTCCTTCCTGTAAACTTTAGGTACGACAACCTGATTGACGACTGCCCAATCTTCATTGGCAGGAATATCAGGGGGACGCCATTTCCGCATCAAAACCCCATTTTTAAGGTAATAACCAACTGGTACTTTGACAATTTCGTCATCTGGGAGAGCTTTTTCTCTCAATTCAGCAATCTCAGGATCACTGCTTTGCTCAGTGATCAACTGCTTCCTTGACAAAGATGAATCATCAGACACTTGTAAATCGTTCCCAGCGTCTTGTGGTGACTTACTACTGTCCTTCTCAAATACTGTACTAAGAAAAATACCTGACAACTCATCAAAACCTGAGCTCTTACCAGAGCCACTATCTGACCCCTGCTCTGAATGACCATGGTCTTGATTGCTGGTTCTGGATTGCACAGAGTCCTCCTCTTCTTTTGCCTTTTTGGCCATAGCTCCAGTCACTGCACATGAAGGGAAAATCTCAATGTCTAAATTAGACTCATCTTCAGTGCTCGGCTTAGAGGTTAAGTGAACCGAGAGGACAACTTTCGCACCAGCTAGGTCGTTGCCGAGTAAAAGAGAAATACCTTTGATAGGGAGGCTGGCCATAAGCCCCACTTTAACTTGTCCTGTTACTAAGTCTGACTTCAGAAACACAGAGTGCAGAGGTACAGTCACAATTCTCCCCTCAATACCCTGAACAAGAATGAAGTCACCCATTTCAGTGTCTTCATTTCCACAGGAGGGCAATGCCTCTCTTAACAAAAGCGACTGGGAAGCCCCAGTTTCGCGGAGAATTCGAATGGGGTGAGGAGCAGAATTTTCACTTGGAGCAACAAATCGATAGTTACGTATTGTAACTCTAGATTCTATGAGTATAGGCGCAGCCTTTTAAGGCTATCGCTATTGGGTTATCCCTAGGCGTGAGCCGTAGCACTGAAAATTTTGTAATCCCCGCCCACCAACAGCGTGGGCCTCAATCGCGTCCGCGGGCCACCCATATATTCGGGCGCCGGCGGACGATCTGCTCCCTACAAACAGCTTTTCTTCAGCTATTAAATAGGACCATGAGGCCGACACTTAAAAGGCTGCGCCTATACTCATAGAATCTAGAGTTACAATACGTAACTATCGTTCTAAGTCGTATAGGCTTCGCCTTTTAAGGCTATCGCTATTGGGTTAAAAGGGCGAAGCACAGATATAGTCTATGCCCTCATTGGTCCCGATTTGGTACCAGAAACACAGCTACATACAGTATAGCCTAGTATCATGCGTCAGCGACCATCAGCATAAACATGTCATGCGTCTACGGCTATGTCAGTAATGACGAAGTCAGCTTCTTAATTGTCATCGAGAATAAGACACGATCAAAGCTACTCTCAGGCATGGAACATCGATCTCCACCTCACATTGTTTAATATGCGAGGGGAGAATAGTCACACAATCGCACACTCACTCCGACAAAGCACCCAGAACTGAGTGTGTCATAGAGAGGCGCGACATGTCTCTTAGGTAAAAACTAATAAAAGAGCATGGGGAAGCCCAGGAGGCTGCTGTGCCAGATATCCTCCATCGGCATCCCTTCTTTGCAGAGCGACAGAGAGACGATATTCTCCTGTTCGAGTCGAGCTGAGCCCTGATATTCTCAGGCGCGCTCAAGCCCCCGCTGAACACATAAGCCTGTGTGATAGCATCACACAAGCCAATGTGACAGCCGTTGTTTCCGTCAGGGGAGGCTCTTGGGAATGGTCTCTGTAATTGCACAAAATAACTGTTGAGAATTTGCGCAGAGCCGCCGTGCGTTTCACATAACAGGCAAGCCGCGCGCACGGGGCACAAGAGATGGGCTGTCGCCTCTCCTCAGTCTTGATGAGAGGGGGAGAGAAACCATTGAGTTGTTTATTTACCGTCGATCTGAACGAGCTAGTAATACTCTTTGGTATAGAAAGCCGAATTCGGGGCGTAATTATGGCCGAACTGCCGTCACCCCTTGTTATTCTAAGACAAGAAGGGGCTACAAGAGAGTGCAGACAGGTCGCTCACTCTTCTTAGCTGACGTCACGGGCCCAGCAGCAAAGCTGTCTTGCTGACACAAACTTGAGGGGCACCTTGGTCAAGAGGCTCAAATGGGCTTTTAACCAGTGCGCGCAGCACCAGTGTTAAATCCCATTGTGGAGAGTGAGCAGAGCGCGTCACAGGTCGCTCTCTCCTCACACCTTTTAGGACAGCGCTTCATTAAGGGTTGACTAAAAACAGGTTTTATCCCCGAAACCTTCGGTGGCATGATGAACAGCAGCCGCCGTACGTTTTAATCGTGCTAAAAGCCAGCCCTCTTGATTCCATAAGTGACTGGAGGAAAGCAGAGAGCACTTGCGGCAAGGCAGGAGATGGATCACCACCCTCTCCGTGCACCTCTCTGGAAAGCCGCCCCATTTAGGCGAGTAGATACACGCTCTGGTGGAGTCAGCTCTGGCACCTGGATGGTCCCGTACGACCTCCTGGGAGAGGCCGAGACCCTCTAGGCGCTCGCGTTTCAACGGCCAGGCCCACAAGCGCTGGCCGATCTCTGGGTAAATCTATGATTGCTCCCCCTGCTGTGAGAGAGAGTCGTCTCGCCGCCAAGGGAGTACCTCGGCGGCCCCCGCGAGAGCAGCATGCTGAGGCAGGGAAACACGGTGCACTCGTGCGTTGCGGTGCATATGAGAAATCTATACACAGCCGGCTCCTCTTGACGCGGTTCCAAGACTTGGGGAATCAGGGGGAACGGGTGGGAAAGCGTACAGGAGTGGTGTTCGGCCACGGTTCTGTGAGCGAACGCATCCACCCGAGCGGGGGATTGTCCTTCGCGCTGAGAGAGAACCACAGCTCGCACTGTGTGTTTCTCCCGCGTAGCGAATAGGTCGACCTCCGCCTTCCCGAACTCGCTCCATATCTGATTCATCAGATCGTGGTGCAGAGTCCAGCTCCTGGTTGGGGACCCCCCTCGACATCATGTCGGCCCTCTGTTCAAGACACCCGGGGATGTACGGCTGCTCTGATGGAGAGCAAGTGTGCGTGCGCCCAGCATAACAGCTGTCTCGCTCTGCTCAGCAGCTGTGCCAGGCGCACGCCCTTGGCGATTATATGTATGCTGCTGTCGCCTTTGTTGTCCGTGCGATCATTACGTGTTGATTCGTCAACATGGGGCAAAGTGTTGGACCACCTTCACCAGTGAGGAGCTCAAATGCGGTTATATTGCATGGTCACGGGGGGCGGCCAAACGCCGCCCACTACGGGAAACTCGCATGTTCCTCCCAGCCCGACAGAGAGAGCATCCCGTGAACACTGAGATGTGTGACGTTGCTCTGCCCAACGGCACCCCTTCGCCGGAGTTTCGGGGATCGCCCCATGGTGGTCAAATGGGGCCCACTGGATAGGGGAATGGTCACTCTGCGCCGCCTGTTGACGCACCGGGTCGATGCGCAGGCCGAGAAAACCCATCTCTGGCAGCGCGCCTTGATGTGAAGCAGCCACAGTGGCACCACCGTGTGAGCGGCCGACACTCATGCCCAGCAGCTCAATGAACATGAGGGCTGTCACGACGCTGCCGGGGAACATGGCGGAGGAGAGAACCACAACGTCTCCATGCCTCTGCTGTGAGGGCCGTGCTCTCATTACAGCTGAATTCCAGCTCTACCCCCAAATAATCAACACTCTGTGGGGGAGGGGGAGCTTTTCTCCAGTTATATGGCCGAGCCTAAATTCCGACAGGTGTAGAATTACCAGTCTTTTTGTTTTGAATAGCCGCTTCCTCCTTTGAGTGCAGCCATCAAAAAGCAGGATCGTCCAAGTAGAACGATACTCTCATTCCCTGTTGCGTGCAGCGGCTGGAGAGCGCGTCTCCACGCACTTGGAGAACGTTCCGTGGGGCTAGAGAATAGCCGAACGGGGAGACGGGTTGTAGCTGGTAGTGTGACCCTGGAATGAGAAACGCAGGAATTTCTGCTGTTTGGGGATCACCTGTGAGTGGAAGTAGGCGGTCCTTCAAATCTATCTATGAATGGTGAACCAGTCGCCCGGTTTTTACAGCACTGTGAACATCGTTCTGATGATTAACATGTGAAACGCTCTTCCTGCGATGCATTTGTTGATAGGGCTGATGGACTACATCTCAGCCTCCTGTTTTCTTGGGTTAAGGGAAATAAGGAAAAAATTACTGCATTATCCTCGTTCCTGTGGGACTGTGGAAATC
>OLKM01002954.1:0-14321 GCA_900291075.1 Melanogrammus aeglefinus | reverse complement strand
CTAAAAGGGGTGAGTGTGTTACGGACCAAATCTGTTGTGTTGGTACTTCACTCATAAATCTATCTACAGTCAAGTATGATTTAACAATACGATAAAATAATCCATATTCATATTGTTGCAACCTTTCATGTGTGGTTGTCAAGTTGTTCAACTGAAGGCATGATGCCACCATATAGGTTTGCAGAGAACTATATCAATATACACACTGAAGGCATGATGCCACCATAGTTTGCCAGAGAACTATAATTACAATAATGCACATGAGGGCATGATGCCCATAGGTTTGCAGAGAACTATATACCAATATACACACCTGAAGGCATGATGCCACCATAGTTTTGCACAGAGAACTACATACAATATACACACTGAAGGCATGATACCACCATAGTTTGGCAGAGAGAACTACATACAATATGCACTTGAAAGGTGGTGTGGGGTTGTGAGGGCCGCTGTAACCCAGTGTCCATCCTCAGGGGAAAGGCGGAGGGGGGGGGGGGGGTGAGAGAGAGAGAGAGAGAGAGACTACATTACTTGTACTGAAACTTTGCTCATCTCTCTTTCAGTGCAGCAAAGCGGTCAATGACTTTCTCATTGAAATCACCGCCATGTTGAGGACTAGTTTACCTCTTCACTGGAGGAGCATGGCCAGTGCATTCAGACGTTTCTGGCCCATTGAATTTCGCACGAATGTCTTGATTCTTTTCATTTACATTTATATTTAGGCCATTTAGCAGCGACTCTTTATCCAAAGCGACTGACAATAAGTACATTTGTCATAAGAAGTGCAACAATATATCGCTATCGGTCCAGTAAGAATGTTCATAGAACCAAGTGCAAGTACAACAATCACTAGGCTAGCCAATTCCCCATGTTACAGCAATGATAGCAGCTACTGCATTTGCTACACAGTTAAGTACTATAATACAATACAATACAACACAATACAATACAATACAGTATACAATGGTGGCCAGAGGGGGGAGGGTGGCTATGCAGATGTCGAGGTGGACTCCTGAAACAGTGAGTCTTGAGTCTTTTTTCGGAAGATAGTGTGAGCACTCTGCAGTCCTGAGAAGGCAGGAAGCTCGTTCCACCACTGAGGTCCCAAAACAGGAGAAGAGTTGTGACTTTGCTGAGCGAGCCTTGAATAGCTCTTGCGATGGCGTACCAGACGTCCAGCTGAGGTAGTGGGCGGAGCGATCGAGCTGGGGTGTGTGGCTTTAGCAATGCTTGGAGGTAGGCAAGGGCAGTTCCATAATCTGCCTTGTATGCCAGTACCATCGTCTTAAATTTGATGCGATCTACTACCGGGAGCCAGTGGAGGTTCCGAAAGGAGGGGGGGTCACATGGGGGAACTTCGGTAAGGTTGAACACGAGGCGCGCTGCCGCATCTGGAATGCGCTGCAAGCAGGTTTAATCGCAGAGGGCAGGAAGAGTCCAGCCAGGAGTGAGTTGCAGTAGTTCGAGGCGGGAGAATGACCAGTGATTGGAACTAGAAGCTGAGCCTGCTTACCTTGTGAGGAAGGGCCAATTCTGGGGATGTTGTAAGTGCAAATCTGCGGATCGGGCCACCGCAGTTGATGTTTGCGTGTGCAGCATAACTGATGTTCCAATCCCACACGAGGTTCTCTGGCAGTTGGGAAAGGAGGTACAGTGATGTTCTCAACGGTGACCAGTAAGTCCATGTGGTGGGCATTCTTTCCCTGGATTAGGAGGAGCTCGGTTTTGTTGAGGTTAAGCCTTCAGGTGATGGGGCAGTTGTCCAGGTGCTGACGTCCGCCAGACATTCCAATATGCGTGTTGCAATCAGGGCTTTATCCGATGAGCGGAAAGAGAGGAATAGAGTGTTGTCAGCATAGCAGTGATAAGAAAAGTCATGTGACGCATTTACAGAGCCCAGAGATCTGGTATAGAGGGAGAACAGAGAGGCCCCAGTACAGAGCTTTTGGGGACCCAGTTTTTAAACGTTGGCAAGGTTTGGAACAGGAGGCCATTCCATGTCACTTGATAGGTGGCGGTTCATCAGGTAGGATGTGAACAGGAAAGAGCAGATTCAGCGATGGCCAAGTTCAGCAAGAGTAGGCAAGGAGGATCTGTTGGTTTCACCGTGTCAAAATGCTGCGGACAGGTCGAGGGAGATTGAGAACCGAATGAGAGGGACGTGGCTTCTGGCAGCACGGAGGGACTCAGTCACCGCGAGGAGAGCGTCTCAGTAGAGTGTGCCTTCTTGAAGCCTGACTGGGTGAGGGTCAAGCAGGTTGTTAGATGAGGATAGGGGACAGTTGGTTGCAATGGCACGTTCCAGTATTTTAGAGAGGAAGGAAAGAAGAGATACCGGTCTGTAGGTCTGGATGTCGGGCAGTATTAAAAGTTGGGGTTTTGAGGAGAGGCTTTATGTCTAGCAGTCTTGAAGGAATACTGGAACATGCCCTGAGTGAGGGAGGAGTTGATGAAGTGAGTGAGAAATGGCAGGATGTCGCTTGAGACATCCTGGAGGAGAGAGGAGGGGTAGCATCAAGGGGGCAGGTGGTTGGCATGGTTAGATGTTTATTATTCCGTTGGACCTCGTCAGAGGTGAGAGGGCTAAATTGGGTAAGACGGAGGAGGGGGGATTGGTGGAGGGAGGATTGGAGGCAGGGATGAAAGAGGAAGCTGATGTCCTTCACTTTCTGGGTAAAGTAGGTAACAAAGTCATCAGCAGTGAGGCAGGAAGGAGGTGGGGGTGGGGGAGGGTTGAGGAGGGTCGAAAACAGGGAAAACTGTTTCCTGGGGTTTGAGGCGGTGGAGTTGATTTTGGTCCGGTAGAAGGCAGATTTGTTTTTTTTCAAGGTTGAGAAACATCTCTCAGCTTCAGCTGTTGTCATAGGAGTAGTTATGAGAATTTTCAACAAACTGACAGTCTCAAAGAATGTCTCCTGGAGGTTGTAG
This sequence comes from Melanogrammus aeglefinus, assembly GCA_900291075.1. NCBI lineage: Eukaryota > Metazoa > Chordata > Actinopteri > Gadiformes > Gadidae > Melanogrammus > Melanogrammus aeglefinus. Next base: position 11,390 of record OLKM01002954.1, on the reverse strand, counting down.
CTCATGATGACCTGGTACAGTGCCAGTGCACCACAGCAGGCCTTGAATTCAGGATTCTCATAGATTAGAGTCAGTTCCGTCTGGAGCTTTGCCTTGTTCAGCGTTGGATATGCCTTCACAGTGGCATTCAAAGCATCAGCATGAAATTAATCGCAGTACCTGTCAAACATATTTCCTTGTATTATGGTAGCACTCACAAGGTGGCCAGTGAAAGAGAACCTCGCTCTGGTCTGAGCGAGGATGGTGTCGCAGACCTCTTCAGACAGCCTCTGCTTCGCCTCTCTGTCAATAGCCGTTCTTGGGTCTGTCGGTTCCTGATGACTCTTGCGCAGTGGTCAGAGTCTCTGATGCAAACAACCACAAAATTGTTGTTGTTAGGCTGTGTACATACTGTCTGCGCATGCACAAGTTCACACTTTATCCTGTACCAAGATGTCAGTCAGTATAATCCACTTAATATGGGCAAGGGATGCATAATGTTTGCCTTGCCTAACCAGGATGTCCAGCAAGAGTAAAGCAAGCTAGATTACACCACTGGCAATATATTATAAAAAGAACAATGTTATAAAAATCTTAACCTAATGGTCTGCACACTGCTTGTGAAGCTCTCTTGAGGGCCCTTTTGATTGAACGACGACATCAATGTCCTTCTCTGGAAGCTTTCGGTACAGAAGGTTGCATTGGGCGCATGATGTTGGGGAAAAAACATGTCTTCGTCCTCTGGTAGCACTCCTCACGTAGCCAGATGCGCTCTCTCACGCTGAGCTGGTCAAATGGACCATGTGAACGTGTGTTGAGTCTTCAAACATACTCTGCAGCGTGCATCTTGGTTCTCAAACCACGTTGTTGACGATCCTTGCTGGTTAAATTTCCACCTTGTAGGTGAAGCTCTGGTCGTAGTTCTCTGAAAGCAATCTTGTCCAGAACATGCACCGGTTCGGTGACCGGAGAAAAGAATGCACGCAAAGTACCGCTTAATATCGGAAAGAAAACGTTCACTTTCTTGATGCGGGAGGTAGCTTGCTCAGGCGGCGTCAATTACGCTGTCCTGTACCAAGATGTCAGTCAGTATACCCACTTAAAATGGGCAAGGATGCATAATGTTGTGCCTCGCCTAACCAGGATGTCCAGCACAGAGTAAAGCAAGCTAGATTACACCACTGGCAATATATTATAAAAAAGAACAATGTTATAAAAATCTTACCTAATGGTCTGCACACTGCTTGTGAAGCTCTTGAGGGCCCTTTTGATGAAGACGAGAATCAATGTACTACTTTGATAATTTCTGGTGCTAACGTATACATGGGCCGCCGTCGTGTGGAAAACAAAGCACTTTTTCGCCTGATAATGATCGTCTCTGGTTAGCACTCTTGCAACGTATCGTCCACGCTGAGCTTGTTCAAATGGACCATCGTGTACCGTTGCTGATGCGACTGTCAAACATCTCTTGGCGGATCATTTTCTCTGCTCGATCAACACAGTGTTGACGATGCTGCTGTAACCAATTAACTTGTAGATGAAGACTACTGGTGAGTCTTCGGCTACATTTTGTTCGTTTTGGCCACTGTAGCCGTTGTAATAACGGGAAAAGAATGACAGAACGTCGCTCGGATCGTCAAAGAAAACGTTCCACTTTCTTGATGCGGGAGCAGCTTGCTCAGGCGACCTTTACGCCGGGACGCGTGGCGGGTCCTGATCGCTTTCGTCATGCTTCATTTTGTCCCCACCGCTTTAAAAAAAAAGAAAGCATCGAGTTGAATTATTACACGGGTCTTCTCAATGCTGTGAAACGCTACGTTCCATTGCATGGGCTATTCAAAATATCCAGCGGTGAATTATGGACCTTCCTAACGTTCAGCTGTCAATTCTTTTTGTTATACGGTTCTTCTCAATACAGTTGAATGCTCACGTCCACTGTCAAGGAAAGTGTTTTTCTTTGCCTCTGATTCCCGTCATCTGTATCCCTCCGCGGTCCGGTAACTTATCAACCCCAGCGTATTCTGCTGATCAATGCAAGGAATGATAACAAATACATTGGAAAAATGCACACTTTGTGAAGTTATTTTTTCGATTTGGCAAGTAGCCATTACAAATAATACCAATACTCTTTGGCTGGGATGATGAGGCATCAGACAATCAAGTCATTTTAGCCTGAATACATAGGTAAAAAGCACCAGAGCAGGTTGCTAGTACCATAGTATCAGAACGATAACCTGTTGAACTAAATGGATGTGGTAGGCTACACCACGGGGGGCATCTGCAGACCACCGCCACATAAATAAAGGTAAGACGCGATATTTATTGCTTAAGATTTGCTGGTGCTGTGGCATGATCTTTGTTTTTGTATTCAAGTGGTCGGCTGTTTTAACTTGCAATTGAGGAGTCAGTCTCTTGCTGACACAAAGTGACTTTTGGTCATTCTTGCTTTGCTTGAATACTGGAATAATTGTGGGGAGTGCATGCACTAGTTTTGATGGAGCGCGTGTTGTGAATTGAGAACAGCCAGCTCATGATGTGATACAGCGCTCCCTGTGCAACCATTTTAATTTTTTGTAGTGCTGTGTAGCCACACGTTGGGCCCTTCTGAACTTAAACACGCAGTTAATTTCCTTTCCTAGCTCCTCTTGTTTATGTTGTTAGCTTAGCCATATCATGTCACGTTGTTGTCAACATTGGATACATGGAGCAGAACATAGTGGGTCATATGTCCGATGCTCTTTGGAAACGTTTTCTTCATTAAACCTGCCAGACAGATTTTGTATACATTTTATTCCTTAGTAATTAGGGTATGCCGTCTTTCAGAACCTTTCATTACCGGCACTAAAGAGAGAAAAAAAGAGTGCATCCTCATTGTATCCAGCACTTCTGAAAATGTACTTCCGAATGAGTTTCTGTCCCCAGCACATTTCAAACCAAACTGACTCCCATGAGCTTGCTGCATGATCAAATTAAGCTGATGTGCATAGGAATGCACATAATGGGCATTCTTAAATTGTTCACGCACCTTTTGCTGCACACCAGCCTTCTCTCCCCTCATCACACTCGCACCATCGTAAGCTTGTGCAATGAGTTTCATTTTTTCGTTATCGTCGGCCAAAAGCTGGTTCAGTCTCTCCAAAAGCACACTGGCAATTGAAACTGACGTTGAATCAGAGATGGGAATAAACTTAAAAAAACGTTCCTGCACTGCATGGTTGTCATCAACGTATCTAAGCACAAGCACCAGCTGTGTGTGCGTGGAGACGTCCGTAGTTTCATCTGCTTGGATGGCCAGATAGCGAGCTGACTTGACCTCCTCCACAATCCTTTCCCGTGCGACCGCTAGCATACATTCCAAAAGCTCGTTCTGCACCGTCTTGGATGTGCCCTTGAACACTGTGGCATTTTTAAGGTGTTCATCCAACTGAACTTCATCCACAAACTGTGCACGAAGTCCACCAATCCAAGAAAATTACCTGGGTTTGTGGAGCCCTCCGTCTCATCCTTTGCCTCGCAAAGCCAACTCGAACACTCCGGCAAAACTTCACATATTGGATGAAGCCGGTTGAGGAGTGTGTCGGCTCTTGCTCACCTCATCGTTGTGGCGACGAACAGCTAGCCGGTATCCCTCGTCCAGTTGAGTGGCAATGTTCACCCTCCCAATAGTCGCAAATCTCAAGCCGCTGTCCATGTGGATCTTTGACATCTCATGCTTCTTGATTTTCTCAGACAGATGGTGCATATCTGTCACTCCAGTCGATATCTAAACAGTGCTGTCTTTCGTCAGGGTGGAAGAGTAGGCAGCGGTAGCAGAAGACTGCGTTAGCTTCTTCACAACCTGCCAGCCAGCTTTTTTTCTCGTACCAATTTGTTGAAGGGTGTAGGACTTTCCCCCCATTGTAGAAATTTGTTTAATCATTAATTTTGGTCTAGGAGGTCCTGAATGTTTTAATGCCAATTTTTCTGAATTGGATCGTCGACTAAAAGGAACTTTTTTTGCGCACATTTGCAGCCATGTTGAAATGAGCAAGTGACTTGATCAAAGTGACTTGACCCTTCGCGCTCTTTGCTCAGTTTCGTATGACGCAAGCACGTTTGGGCGAGTCCCAAATCTCCATTGAAAATGCATTGAAGGCTCAATTTCCGAAAAAAAATGATTCTGATTGGACAATGACAGATAATATGTCTAGAACACTGTAAACTACTTTTGCCGTGATAGAATTTTTTTGAAAAAAAAATCCTCTTTCTCCCAGTTGGTAGTGCGTCGCCCAAATCGCCCCTAGACACCATCCGCCTCTGTCCACAACAACGCCGAAACCAGACGGAGGTATGAAAGGTAGTTCCGGAAGCAACGTTTGGGGCGGACGGACAAATTTGGTCCGGATCCGGAGGTATGAATTGGCTTTTAGTTGTGGCCTCTTTTTCCCGCTTTCTTCTAAGAGTTATGCACTCAGACAAAACATGAACTGGTTTCTTACAATAATGACACGTAGGACCCGTGGGCACCTCCCTCTTGGTGTCACTGAACTTGTCTTAATATAAGCACTTCTCTCTTTAACATCCATTGCATATGCAAAATATGGTTTACAACCAGTCTTCTTAGGTGGATATAGCCTATCATGAGACCCAATCTTAGATTTGTGCGTGAGTGAATACTCATCTGCAAACTTAGCAGCTTTTTGTGGACGCATCTTTCTCATCAAGATAAGACTTAATATCATCCTTAATACACCCCTTAAATTCCTGAATCAGCATCAAGTCTTTTAACAATCTGACATCATTATTGACAGCTCTAGATGCAAACCAACGCTCAAAGAACACCTCTTATCATAAAAATCTTGAGGCATCATCAACAGACAAAGCTGAATAGGCTCGTTGTGCTTTTCCTTTTATAACACTGTAGCATCATGGGCCAATTTTCTGTAGGCCACCTTAAACACTCCTTCAAAATGCTGAAAACATTTGTCAGCTCATCAAAAGGAGGCACTAACCTCACTTCTCTGCTAGCACGGAATTTGTTTGCCTCGAATGGATCTGTCTCCTTCCAATCTCCATTTCTCCAGTTCAAACTGCCTTTCTTTGTCACTTTCATTAGCGCATTCTTTTTCTCTTTCATTCTCAAACTGAATTAGTCGTATTTTTAACTCGGTTTCAGAGCTAGGCTTAGGTTGAGGCTCACCATCAATGTCTACAAACTGAGCTAAGTTTTCACTTGTGAACACAGACTCATTATAAAAATGTTGTGATATCAATTTAGCAATCTGAGCTTTTGTTTAGCTTGTATTAACCTTAACTAGGTTCAGCAATTTAGCAACTTCCAATAAGTCTGTTTTTTTGAAAATCCTGCAGACCCTTAACAGTAGGTAATTCCAAAAACGTGTGCACAGCTGCTGCTATTAATATGAAATAAATCAGTTGGATTCCAATTGCCTTTTCAAAATTTCTTAATGCCAATGACTCATCAAAACCGGTTCAGATCCCGGACGAGCCCCCAATTTTGTTACGTGTTAAAATGGCAGCAAAGGCAGACAGAGAGTCATGGATGAGTTTTGAATATTTATCTACAACTTCAGCATCAAGGGTTGTATTATTCACAAAGTTACATCATTTTCTTCCCTCTTCCCTAAACACAATGTCCATCGCGAGCACGGAGCGTCGGAGAGCGTCCAAACGATAGGGTATCACGACGAGTGAAGAGCGTCCAAACGATCCAAAAACACCAACACGTCCACAAGAGCGGAGGGAGTGAAGCGACGTCCAAACGATCCTAAAACCAATAAAGGCGTCCACGAGAGCGGAGGGAGTGAAGAGAGTCCAAACGATAATTAGGCATCCACGGACGCGGATAGAGTCAAGCCCCCCCCCCCCCCCCCCCCTCCTTCCCCCCCCCTTCCTTCCGTAATTCTCTGCGCTATCGCATGTAATCAGGAATGGGCCAATCACCAATCACTAACCCTAACCACGCATGCTGATCTGATGATTGACGATGACCTTATGACCGCAAATAAAATACAGAATCATGTCAAAACAAAACAATATAGAAAAAGTATAAATGCAGGTTCATTACAATTAATTACCAGTAATGAAAATAAATAAATCATAATAGCCTAATCATAAATAAACCTCATCAAAAAGACTGTCTTGCTCTGTTTCATCAAAGGTATTAAAACCCCAATGACTCTCAGACGGTCATGCCTCTCACAAACTAGTACAGTCAAAAGTCATATCTCTCTTGAGTATTTAAATCTACTCCTGCTCAAGATAAGAATCAGAAAACCAGAAGCTTAGTCCTGGGATTGGTGTCTGTCTAGTCCAGCGTTACTCATTGCCACGGCTCGCCAAGCCTCTATTTGCGGCTCGCATGGCGGTAAAATTATACAGTGATATGATCATGTGAAGAGTGGATATTTAAAAAGAAATATCTAAACGAACCTGTTCAAAACGAATGTGGTTTGCTCTCTTACAAACAATTAATTAAAAATAAATCAACAGTGGGCTTAACAAGGTGGAAATATATAGCCTAGACTAGAAAATATATTTTAAACTTGCTCGGCCCTAACGCTGGGGGTTGCCAGATTGGCGGGTTTTCCTGCATAACAAGAGGGAATGTGCTCTTGGATGGACTTATTCTTAGTAACATATTCTTCAATAGCTTCCATGTTATGTGACCCAGTGTCTCCACATTATTCCAGAAAATAGTACACAGTCAATGGGTCTTAATTTTCCTCTCCAGATTGATGCATTCTAGGTTAAAAGGCACCACATTTTCTTCCGGGGGAGCATGCCCCCTAATGCCGCGAACACACCAAAAGCGTTACCCGCGTACCATGTACGCGCGTAAGCAGCTAACATGTTGCTTTACCATGTGTGTCTAGGTTATAGGTACCGCATTTTCTTCCGGGGGAGCATGCCCCCTAATGCCGCGAACACACCAAAAGCGTTACCCGCGTACCATGTACGCGCGTAACGCAGCTAAAATGTTGCTTGACCATTTTGTGTCAAAAATGGTCAGATACGCGCGTAACGCGCGTAGATGAGACCGCCCAATTCCTCCCGCTCATTCTCTTTCCAAAGCTCCGCAAACATGAAGGTCACTACCATCGGTGAATGATAGAGCTTGGATCGGGTTAGATTAAATAATCTCGGATATAAATAACAATAATCGGGTTAAATAACATGGTATACATGGTATATAATAACACATGTTGTGTCTGTTGTGTTTCCAGCATTCGTAGTGTTGATCAGCAGGGATATAGTCCGCCAAGACGTTGAGGTTGCTTAGCAACCAGAGACGCTGTCCATGCAAGTGAATGGAGCGTTCCCTCTTCGTCATAACTATCAAACCAAACATCCTTCACATTCACCGAGCGAACATTATGAAAGTAAAATGCACATTTCTCGCTAGAAATGTTTACATAAACGCATTTAATGGCGTAACTATGTTACTATTTCCACCCAGAATAAAGAAAGATGTCGGCCGGCCGTATGCTTCTGTGCAAGCTCTCTCTGCCAGTGACGTCGGGTCAAGCTCAACGCTGATTGGCTATTGCGGCGCGTACGCGCGTAAAAAGTTCAATTTTTTGAACTCTTCGTACGCGCGTATATGTACGCGCGTCAATATACGCGCCTCATACGCGCCTAATTTTACGCGAGTAAAATGTTGCTTAAACGCGTGTAATGCAGCGTCCACACCAAACGCGAAAATTCGCGTTGCTCCGCGCGAATCGCGTGTAAATCACCGCGGGGGTGAATGTGCCCCAGTAATGCGGCGCGGTGGAAAGTATTCGCGCCGCGTGAGGGGAGGGGCAGTAAAAGGCTGGTGTCGTTAGAGTACCAGGTGCCGGCAAACTGCTAACGATCAGTTTGGTCGTCCAATTGTTGTTTTCATGAGCGACGTTGACGTCATGACGTCAGAGTGAGTGTCAACGCTGATTGGCTTTCGCTTCAAAGCGTCACGCGAAGTTTTCGCGTGAGATGAATATATTCAACTCAAGCGAATTTCGCTTGCGAATTTCGCGTCTTTCGCGCCGCACCAAACGTGTCGTTCGCGCCGCGCAAGAAGCATTCGCGTCCATTCGCATCTGTGCATTGACTTTGTATGCAAAGTGACCGCCCCTCCCGCCCCAAACGCGTTTGGTGTGGATGCACCATAACGCGTGTACGCGTCCCATACGCGCGTAAACCAATGGTTCCCTATGGGAAAATGGCCGATTTTATACGCGTGATACGCGGGTAACGCTTTTGGTGTGGCCGTAGCATAAGGCCTGGGTTCCCTCCACAGTTTCACAAAATTCAATGGGAAATACTGCTTCAGGGAGGATGTATTAATAAGCAGGCATACTTATGTGTGACTGGATTTATAGGTTTTGATACTTTGCGGTAAAAAGGCTCTCCTGTTGACTTTGTCCTGTCAGTGCAGCTCTCCTGAAAAAAATACCACCGGTCTAGTCCAATGCTTTGAAGATGTGATAAGAAAGAGAATTAGGCAGGAACAGTGTGAAAAAAAACAGAGTGTTTTGCTTGTTGTTGCCTGCTTCTACAGGCTGCATCAAAACTATACACTGACTCCGAAAACAGTTTTGGTTTCTGCACACAGTCCAACCTGCAATGCTACTTACAGACAATAAGAAAATTACACCATGAAAACATTAACACACACACACGCAACCACACACATTCATACACACAAAGGCATAACCTCATGAACAACAACAGACAAAATGTAAAGTCCATGCACACACTATGTTGAACAGGATGGGGGAATTGAGAAAGAGATCAAACCCTGCGCAAGGGGTTTCTGTGAAAGGACAAAAGCCTTTGCTTATTCAAGAGCTTTATGACTGTAAGGATCCAGGGTTTACTGCAATAGGTCAGCCAGTGATTGGTGAGCCAGGACAATATTTAGTCTAGTTTCACAGCTTGGCAAATTGCCATAGGGTAGGGGTTTGATTCCCTTTGGGGCCAGACCTTCTTAGAACATATGAAAACACAGAGTTGTAAAACTGTTTGGATTAAAGATGACAGAATAACAGAATATTTCTGTATTATAAGTTATTAAGAAAAGTTTCATTGCTATAACTACGATTTCCGAGTATGGAAACTATGAAATCAAGGAACATTTACAGTATGTGATCTAATCTTGAAACAGATTGAGAGATTCAGGTCACCTCAGCCCATGATAATGTTTTTGATGTTCTGACAGTCAAACCTCACCTGATAGGCTGATAGAAATAACCTCAACATTTTCCGCAAGGCCAGCGAATCACAAGTTGTTTTTCATCTTATGAAAAATCATTTCGTTTTTCATTTTTGCCTGTCGGTCAAATGCGCATCAGAAAAGTGTCAAATGTCTTCTACTCCTCAACGGATCATCATCATGAGCTGGATGTATATCTTTCTATCCATTGCCTGGGGTAAAATATTAATCTTATTATTTCTACTTCAATTAATACACTTTTTAAATATTATATAAGTTGTATATGGTTGTACAGTATCTGGTTCAACAAAAAACTTAAAATGATGGATAAATGAATGGTATGTTAACATTTTTAACATATAGCTCAATGTGGCTGCGTTCTGACGAATTGTATATTTTAAATTCAAGGTGCTGTCGGTGTCCTCTTACCACAGTAATGGAGCTTGACCGTGTGAGACCAGGAGAAAAATGTTACTCTACACTGTGACTGTAAACGCTCATCTGGTGAAACTATTGTTTTGGTTCAGGAACATTTACCATGAAAATCAGCCCCACACATATTCGAATTGCATTTCATGCGATTTTAATTATATGGAGAAATGGCTCTATTTTCACCTATTTAAATACGACCACAAACTCATACACAATTTACCGATTAAAACATCACTGATTCTCCACCTTGGTCACTACTACTGTGGGAACTGAAAAAAAGCTTGTGAAGGAGTGAAGACAAGATCGTTCCAAAAGTGACCCAAGATATGGAAATGTGATCGCAAGGATTTCCTTGGTAAGGTTGACTTGTGCAAATGTGTTTAGCAGTGGTGAAATTGTAGGTAAAGAAAATGCTTCCATGAATGACTTTTACCATTGAAATTTATAAAAATAATCACATGTATGGACAATATGCATCCTGTGCTATAACTTGAATAACATATTCTTAAAAATTATTGGGAATAAGAATAGCCTTTTATATGATCAAGAAAATCGAGTCAGAATGTTCTCAAGATGGGTCTTTAATATCATCGTAGATAATTTGTGCCACTAACGAGACAAACAATTTGAATTCCTATACATATCCTAAGCTTTCATCTCCAGTTGTAAGTGCAGGATAATTCATGCGTATTGTTTCAATGTATCACTAATTATCAGTTTGCTGTTCATTGTAGAGGCTAGGAAGCCTATTGATTTAATTAAATATATGTATCAATGATATACTAATCTATGGCTTTACAGAATTCAGAATAGGCTACATGCCCCAAAAATAGTAATATGTTAACTTATATTCTGTTTCATCCACTCAATCTGGAGTAGTGTTATTCTGGAATACTTGGATTTACTTCCACATTGAATTTGCATTTTATAAGTGTAGGGAGAATGCGGCATCAAATCCTGCTTACTAAACAGTGCCTATTCTGGTGTGTTCTTCTGTTCAAACTGGCTGAATGTTGTTAGGCCCAAGTGTCTCCCTGTATAGTGAAGTTTTTTATATAATTTGGTGTAGTGGAACAAAGACTATAAGGGATAATGTTTCATTGCGAAAGATATTTGCTATTACATCTAACATTTTTTTGCATCTGAGCGATGAGTAGAGGAGAGAGAGATGAGAGAGGAGAGAGAAGAGAGAGAGAGAGGAGAGACGAGAGATGAGAGAGAGAGAGAGAGAGAGAGAGAGAGAGAGAGAGAGAGAGAGGATCATTCTAATCATCTGCATTTTTATGTGCATTTTTCAGCATACTTTTTATGTGGTGGTCTGTCCAAAATTCCCCGATGATCCGACAATTTGTGCTAGTCTTCAGTTTACCGCAAAGCTAAACAATTAATTCCATAATACGTGCAGCCGAGACAGGTGCCTGTTAAGACCATAAGAGGCTTATTCTTGTGTTGAGAACTGGATCGGACCGCATGGTGCTGTTTCGCTTGTCACATGCTCAGCGAACCATACATAGGGTTTCGTTTGGAAGCGAACCGAGACCAGCTGTTCAGGGACCGTCTCGGTCGCGCTGATTTTGGTTCCACATCGAAGTGAGGTGGTTTTGCATGCACACCAAAGCAAAGGTACCGAACCAAGGGCGGACCAAAACTCGTTTACTGCACACTAAATGTTGTTGGTTCGTGAAAGCACAAATAAACTACGTGAAACAGATAGTATCGTTCATGCAATCCATGATTTCAACAATTGTAACTGTGTATTCTAATACTAAACTATTATCTCTTT
>OLKM01002953.1:28961-31598 GCA_900291075.1 Melanogrammus aeglefinus | reverse complement strand
GATCAAGACGAGATCGGGCGTACCGGTGGCGCGACAGATTCGACAAAACTTGCACAGCGACAGATTATGATATGTGGCGCGACAAAACTTCGGCGACAACGCGAACGGGCGACAAATTTCGCGTTTGGTGTGAACGCACGGTAACAGGAAAACCCCCCAAAAGGGATGACTCTAATAACAAAATAAGTTCACAGAAGAAATTGATTTCCTTGAACCACTAACCATCCACTGTTACGCTCTGCCGAGTCTGAACGTAAACAACAATCGCAGATTTTTAACATTGGAGCGCACAGCCATATATTTTCTCCTGATTGAGAAATATTTTGGATTAAATTCCCTTAGTTCATGTATGCGTCAAACCCATTCTTTATGCATCGGGGAATGAAGGGCATTGCCCAAGGACGTACTTAGCCAGGCCAAGGGGGCCCAACACAAACTTTCTGTGGTTTCGTTTGGAATAGCCCCCCACAATAGCCTGAATATAACAACTTTTTACCAATTCATATGATTGCAAAAAAGGATGTCTTCAGAAACGATTTCTGTTTCTCCATCTGATGTCCTTAACAGATTTTTATCCTCTTCAACACTACACACACATTCACCCACACACGCATACACACACACACACACACACACACACACACACACACACACACACACACACACACACACACACACACACACACACACTCTCTCTCTCACACTCACTCTCCGCTCTGGTCGCTCACACATACACAGACATACACACAAACATACACGCACGCATGTGCACGCACACACGCATGCAAGCAGTGTATTTTCATATCATACCTATAAAGATACCAAAACATTCATAAGCTTTTATTAGCATAACAAATGTTATTGATTATGTTTAAGTTCTTGTGTGAATAGTATAATTTAGATCTGTATCATTACATATTGATCAAAAGACTGCTGTGTGTGTGTGATTGGTATTGTCATATAATCATAGATTGAGTATCAATCTATGATTAGCTCATTTTAGTGCTGCCTTTGTCTCCTTGGAAACTCCAGGGAACTGCTGTCCGTGCACACAAACACATTCCTCATTTAAAAAGAAGCCATCTAATCACGCTTTGAATCTCCCATGTTGTCAGTCATCTTGCGCCTCTTAAAGTGGAAATGAAGCAATGAGAACTGTGACCATTTTTTGGTTGCTTTTTCATTTTTGAAAATACATGTATTTTCATTAAACCTGAAATTCAAGTAGTTTCACTGGAAAATGACAAGTTGACAACGACTTTCGCCACTAGGGCGCGGCCATGTTTTAAAAAAGCAGGCGTGACGTCATCAGAATGGTTGGTGCTTTCAGATAACCATAGCAAATCTTGGAAGAAGAATTCATTTTGTGCTGACCCTGGCTGTTCAAACGAGTATTATCGGGTAAAAGAGTGGTAAAATAGTTCATTTCCATGTTATTCCTGTACAGAAGCCAAAACTGCTCCAAAAATGGTTAATTGCGTTGAAACGCCTCAGCCCCCCAAAGGGACCAGGGCAGAGAGTATGTAGCGACGTATGTAGCGACCACTTTAGAGGCTGATTACGTTGAAGAGGGAGCTTTTGCTGAAGATGGGAGATTTGTTCGCCGTCCCACCAATCGCCTGAAGCCAGATGCTGTGCCAACAATTTTTAATTTTAGTGGCTATATAGTGCTGGAGACACGGACAGACCTGTCACATCGGACCCGGGCGCTGCTCTTTTGCGCAGAGAAAGAGCGCAGAAACGCGCTTAATTGCCAGGCAGTGGAACGAGCGGTAAACGTATAGCTTCTACTACTAGAGAAACAGAGAAATGAGTACACTCACTGTTTGAAGATTGTCTTGTTTGCAGACTAGCTCGCTCCATGCTCTTGATAATTTCTAATCCATCGCAAAAATAATCCATTGTTATTGGAAATAAATGGCACGACAATTAATTGTATCATGAAATGATGTGGTAGCCCAGCTGCTGCACCCGTTTACTACTTTTCATTGCTGTAAATAACATTATCTCCTCCACATTATCTCCTCCATACATATACATAGGCCTATACATATACATATATACATATACATGTATATACATATATAGGCCTATGTTTATATATGTATGTTAGAATGAGTAGCGTAGAGTAGCGTAAAGTAGGCAAAGCCTGTCATGAGTAATTTACATTCTAACTGACAGAATATAACCGAAGCGGACGTTCACTTTATTTCAATATGCCTACGCAATTTCTGTTGATGTTTGTTTTTGTGTTTGTACAAGAACAAGGGCCGCCGTAATGTATCCTGTAGGCATATCAGAGACAGGACTTTATTCGATTTAACTTCCTGTTCAGTCGCAATAACGTGTTTGGATGTTCTCGCCGAAGTGCATAACTTGTGGATTACCGTGTTCTGAAAATGCAGTTGCATGAATTGGTGAATAAACTCGGTGGTGCGAACTTCTAATGTGTGAGTAAGAGGTTTCTTTTTGTCATGGAGTAGTATCGATGATGCATTTGTTTCGCTCAATTAGAAGTGTAAACTATTAGCAGATCCTTGCGATCCTGTTGTGGGTACAGCTGGGTAAAGCTAGTTACAGTAGGCCTATTGTTATGCTATGCTGGTACTGTATCGCAGCTTCTACCATGATAATAGC
>OLKM01002953.1:3961-21461 GCA_900291075.1 Melanogrammus aeglefinus | reverse complement strand
GTGAAGATTGATCTGCAATATCTTCTCTGCCAGGGTTGTCGTGGTGTTTGTTGGTGGTGATGGTTGGTGGTGATGTGGTAGTGGTGGTGGTGGTGGTGTTGGTGGTGCTTGTGGTGGTGTTTGGTGATGGGGTGGAGGCTGAGGGTGGTGGTAGTGGTGCTGGTGTCACTGCAAAGAGACTGGCAACAGGGAGGAGGTGGGGGCAGAGAGACTAGAGGACTGGTGATGGGGTGGGGTGTGTAGTCATTAAAAGAGTTCATTTACGACTGCAAGGGGAAACAATGATAACGTACAAAGCCAGGGAATTAGGAAGTGGGAAAAGAAAGAAAGTGCTCAAAAGGAATCAGATTACATTTAATAGAACAATGTGCTTTTGTTGATGGAAAGAAAGAACGAATCTGACGGAATGAGAGAAAACATAATACATGTTATGATTACTAATTCATTTTTTTTCTTCTTCTTCTGTTTGCACTTGGTGTGCCCAGGTGAGCTTTAATGCCTGATGATGTTGTTCATACTTGTTTCTGGCTTAAAGGCTTAATTTAAATAAATAGAAATAAGGAAAAATACAGAGTTAAATGTCAAGGCAATAATTACTATATCAAAGAAAACCCTGTTCGGGAGAGTCAACACATCTATAAATCGTTTTGTTGTGGCTCCACAACACACTTTCATCAACACTTCCCAACGCTAACTGGATTAATCTGTGAAGAAAAACAATCAAATTCACAAAAAGACAGATGGATCCCTGAACAAGATAACAGGTTTTCACCCCAAATAACACCACTTTATTTTCTACAAACACAGATTAATAAAAGTCAGTAAGACTTCCCCGCAGAACAACATTAACCCTACAATGGCAAACTATTTCTAAGGGAAGGGTTTTGGTGCGGTATTGTGATGTGGCTGTTGAATCAAGCAAGAGGAGTTCTAGGTTCGAGTCCCATTGTCCAGATGCCTATTTCCTATAGGCATCTGCACACTTCTTAACAATTATCCAAACTGTATCCTAATATTCAACGCATAAAATCAAGTCCGACAAAAGCATCCGCAAGATGACTTCAAGGTGAATATCCAAAGTTTAAAATCAAACGGTTTAGACTAGGTTTTAGACTACTCTTCGACGGTTTCACATTACATTCATGGCATCAAGACACAACCAGAGAAAGGGATTGCTTCTCTATGAGAAGCAACATTGCTGAGCTATTGCTCACAGTAGCTATGGGGAGGGCGCTTCTCGATGGAGAGAGCTTCCTCTTCTTCTGCAGTCGGTAGAAGTGGTCTGAGCTGGCACGCACGCCTGCCAGAAACCCGCTGCCTTCCTTCTGTTGCTGCTCTGTCACAATTGCCTTCCTCTTTAACTTTTTTTCTGCCGAAAAAGCAATCCACTGTTAAACCGTGCAAACTCTACGAATCAAAAATAGCGCCGAAAAATACGAAATAAATAGAGGTGTTGTCTGTTTGTTGACTCCCCCCCATCACCCCCATGTCATTTGGAAAGACTTTATGCGTGACTTTCCAGACACAAACATTAGGACACAGTTGAGTTTGAGAAGAATGTGTTTCTTATTATGTTTGTATGTCCCATCTTACCCTTTGAGGGTTTATTGGAGCATGCCCTTGTTTGGGGACACAGGAACAGGAAACTCCTGCTTAACATTCCATTGGTCGCCCTCGACATTCTGGAAGCTCCGGTTGTTGTCCCTGATTCTTATTCGAGTAATGTATTTTATTTATTTATCATCCCTATATATCCAAGTAGGCCTCATTTAGTAGTAGACATCTTCAACTTACACAAGTCATTCTATGCAAATTTCACCACTACATCACAGCTTGAATTGCAATACATTTTACTTTTGCTACATTTATATCTCCGTCCAAAAAGGACTGTGGGCTATTTATTCATGCAAGAAAAGGCCTGCGTTTGTTAAGAGGGGCATTTTTCAGGTAAATAAAGCTTATCATGCTGAGGACTGCTGGGCCAATCCTGAAGCAGCTTATCACGACACGTTTAGCTTAATCAGCGGTGTTGTGAGCCAGGCATGGAAGCAGCTCCTTTGCCATCAATCTTATCCTTGAATAGAATGCTGATGGAGAGCTAGTTTTCCCGTACTGCTTAAGCAGTACTTTTACCACCAGTGCGCCCCAATGATGATAGAGATATGATGAATTGATTATATTTCACTAATAAGTGTTCAGTTAAAGTTTGAATCAAAGAAGTAGCCTCTCTTCTCTGTGGATATGCATGCTTTTTCCTCCAATGCGTTAACAAATCCTTGTCCGGCAAATCTGGGCTTTTTTTGTGTCTTTTAGTGAATCCAGTCACGCCAGAGTTATAAAGTTATTATTTTAGTTGATTCAAAACTAAGTGGGAGCCTTAGAGCCAGAGGGTGTTGTGAGACCATCCAATGAAAACTTAACAGGGGCCTCTGAGTCAATTTGAGACTGTAACTGCGACAAAACGCCACATCAATAAAGGTGACGTGACTTCAAAAAGCCCTTCACTGAATCGCCCTCTTGCGATCTGCTACGAACAACATGGCCATGGGATGGCTACGGCACTGCAGGTATCAGGTAATCGATTATTTTACACTCTTTTTCGAACTTCACATCAAAGCATTGCGGGTTTGTATTTCTGACCACATCAGCCTTCAGCCCCTCAGAGAATCAAATCAAAAAAACAATGGTGTGTCCCTACCGCTGGGTTCTGCATCGTCAATCTACCGCCAGCTGATTGAAATCATGAGCTGTTGAAGTTAATGAAGGATATCACACACAAGAGGAAAGAACCGTGTCACAAATCCTTCAACAGTGGCGTCACGCACGTAGCCGCGCAATCTGCCTTCATCCGGACAGATGTGTTATGACACACACGCGCACACTCACGCACGCACACACGCACACAGATGCACACCCATGCATGCAGACGCACACACACACACACGTACGCCTACACAAAAACACACGTGTACGCCTACACAAACACCCACACCCACACACAAATACATACACGCACTCACACACACACACACACACACACACACACACACACACACACACACACACACACACACACACACACACACACACACACACACACACACACACACACACACACACACACACACACACACACAAACAGAGTTGTACCACGTGGCTCTGACCGAGGGGTGGTGGTGCTTGTGGTGGCGGTGCTGATTCGGGGTACTGCTGGGTGTACCCCACACTGAGCTTATGTATGAAGTATGCCATCTCAGCTGTTTCTTTTTCCCTCCACCTCCGGGGACAGCAGCTGTAGAAAAGGAGTCAGGCGGGGCCAGTCACAATGGATTCTCCTTCTTCTCCACAAGACTCTGTTGCCACGACTTCAGGCCCGATAGTAAATAAATCCTCTCCTAAAGAAAGAGGCGAGGGGAGCTGTGCGATTCGGCTGCTGCTGGACCGGATAGCTCGCGTGGGGACGGGGAAGATCCGGCTCCCAGTGAATTGGCCTGATCCACGGCTGGAGTTTTATCACGTCTGGGCGACACAAGCCGATTAGTGGATTCCACCCCATGAAGCAGAGACAGAGAGTGGGGAGAGAGAGGGAGGGAGAGAGAGAGAGAGAGAGACGGAGAGAGAGAAGGAGAGAGAGGGAAGGATGGGAGAGAGAGATGGAGAGAGAGAGCGGGAGAGGCGGAGGGAGTGAAAGAGAGGCGGGGAGAGAGGGGGAGGGAGAGGTGGAGAGAGAGCTAGAGAGATAGAGATAAAGGGAGAGAGAGAGAGAGAGAGAGAGAGAGAGAGAGAGAGAGAGAGAGAGAGAGAGAGAGAGAGAGAAGAGAGAGAGAGAGAGAGAGAGAGAGAGAGAGAGAGAGAGAGAGAGAGAGAGAGAGAGAGAGAGCTGAGAGAGAGAGAGAGAGAGAGAGAGAGAGAGAGAGAGAGAGAGAGAGAGAGAGAGAGAGAGAGAGAGAGAGAGAGAGAGAGAGAGAGAGAGAGAGAGAGAGAGAGAGAGAGAGAGAGAGAGAGAGAGAGAGAGCGAGAAGAGAGAGAGAGAGAGAGAGAGAGAGAGAGAGAGAGAGAGAGAGGAAGTGTCTTGCTGTCTTATCCCACCCAAAACCTCCACCCACCCCATCCCATCCACCCACCCACCCCTCCTCAGTAAGCTGTACATCCCAGTAGGGTAGGGGGCCCGGAGACGGAGGGGGAATGAGGACATAATGTGAGAGAAATTCATCACACTCACAGAATCACGGAGATCAGACAGAGTGTGGCTGGCGAAGAAAAAAACCTGTTTATTTGAACTTTTGATGAAAACACAAATAGAACTTTGGCTCTGAGCTCTGACAACATAGCACCGAGTTTTGAATAAGATGCGCTGTCGCTGTTAATGGTACAAGTTAGAGGACTGTTGCACTATTTCGTTTGACAGGTTCGCAACGATTTTGTTATGAGGGTAGACCACACACACACACACGCACGCACGCACGCACGCACACGCGCGCGCGCACGCACACACACACACACACACACACACACACACACACACACACACACACACACACACACACACACACACACACACACACACACACACACACACACACACACACACACACACACACAATTTATTTCCCAAACTATACATCTATAATGTATTATTAAACTTTTTGAAATTGAAATGATTCATGTGTCAGTTTCATTATAACACAAATAATTAAATGTCAGACCACCAAAAAATATGTGAAGCCTAATAATCACACGCACAAAAACACACCCATTCATGTCCACAGACACACATTGGATTGCAGGAAACGATACAGGAGTGACCAGGGCACCTCTGTGGTCGATAAGCCTTTATTACCTTTGTGTGTTTGTGTGTGTGTCGCTCATGTGTGTAACCCAGACACACATAAACCAGGTGTAACAACAAATAAGAAACTTATTATTGTACACACGAGGAAAAGGAAGGAAGAGTAAACAATAAAATGAACCAAACTGATTCCAACTCTTTAAAGGTGCTGTAGGTTGGATTTAAGAGGTATTATGAGTGTCATTTATAAGAAATGACCTAGCCATCAGTGTGTGTGAGAATATCTGTCGATTTTTGGAACCCTCCCGGCTTATTCATGACCATTCCAAATCTCTTCCCTCTTCTCTCCTCTTCTTCCCTCTCCCCTAGCTGGTTCAGACTACACGATTATCAGACATTCCTCCACGATTTAACATGTCACACTATACGATCACAGAGCCAGGAAATCGGGCGTTGTCTCGTCTGAAGACTGGCCACACTACAAGATTCGAGGGTGCGATGCTCTTTACTTTGTATCATTCACGTTTACAAGATATTTAGAAAATCTAAAGTTTAGAACTGACATAAATGTTTTTTTTTACTTTTTTGTCATAAAGGTTCCAGTGGTTTTTATATCTGCTCAATGCAACAACTCCTCACAGTAGTTGCGTTGCGAGTGACATGAGCGATACAAAAGCATCCGCAGCGACTATGTAGCCTAGCAACAGAGCGTCAACAATGGATCCCAAGTACATATATAACTAAGCATCATGCTGGGGGTTTAGGTTTATGATAGGTTATGCTATTAGCACGTCAACAGCTGTTGGCTCCAAACTTACCAGGTGGTCAAGGGCGTCGGCTATTTCTCGCCAGGCTGTATCCCTTCACCCTATCGTGGAACTCCTTTGTGGATATGTCAAAAATACAGGGACGTTGCTGCCGCATTTCAACCAAAGTTGTCTCCATTATGTTGTTCCATTTTCTCTCGTTTTCTTCATTAGCATTCTTCTTCTTGCTATTGATTGCATTCATTTTACTGTGTACTGTGTAGCGTAGTGCAGGTGAAGTCAGTGGGTAAACACGGAGCTCCAGCTGTTCGTAGGGTTCCCTCACGCAACTGGGGGTGAGGTTCCCTCATGTCAACAATGGCTACGTCATGCGATTCCCCAAAAAATTCGGACATGCCAAACTTTTCGTCGTGGGGCTTTCGAACGTCGCAGACGAAAACATCGCAGATCGCAAGCATGTCACATTACAAGACCTCGTCTCGGGGCAAAATCGGGCTGAAATTGTGTAATCTGAACCAGCCATAATAATTGGTTCTGGAAATCCATCTTACCTGTCAATCACAGCATCAAACGCAGCGGTGGGGAAACATAGGGAGTGAGCAGAGAGGAAAGGGAAGATTTGGATTCGTTGTCAATTTTGAGTAGTTTCCTTTATCTCTCTTTACAATTCTCTCAACTTTAACTCTTTTATTTTCCCTTCAATTTCTTGGGTTGTCCTCCGAAGTGCACATCCCATTGGTCTCTTGCATTGCCGTACTTTGATGATTCATGGTTATACAACTGATCAAACTCTTTGTCTTTCAATTTGTGCAGGACAAGGAAAAAGGGGATTCTTTTACTGTGGCGAGGAGGATTTTTTACTTTCTTGACATTTCAGTTTTACCTTCCCCCCCGTTTTGCTAATTAGCCGTCGTAGTAAACCCGCTGACAGCAGCCTAACGGCTTTGCCATTTCTCAGCAACCATCTCGTAAAAAACAGTGGAGACATCACAGAGTCAAACTTCAAGCGAGTAAAAAGCGAACGCTAAAATGGATTTGCTGCTCCTCCTGACCGTTAAAATGCCAACATATGAGTCAACATATCGACAGGGAGGACGCCAGGTTGTGTATTTCAAACCGCGTCAAAAAGAATTCTCGATTTCCGTATCGGGGAAAGCGTGATAATGCCGTGATGATAAGCAGAGGTTTTCCCCGAACACGTCTTGATGGATATCAGTCATGCCTTCTTCTTTCTTCTCCTTCTCCTCTTCCCGGCACAGTATTGACAAGGCACCAAGCGAGCATCTGCTGTCTCCCATGTATTCTCCTCCAAGGATACCGAGACTGAGAGCGCTGTTGCCCCCAACAAACACCACCATCTGTCTGGGAGTAGACCACCAGCACCGGCCCGTGTGGTCCCCCCGTCCCCCCCATCCCCCTACCCCCGCCCGCTCCCGTTCACTCCAACAAGGCCCAACAAGCAATTAAGTCATTAACAGGAACATGAGGGCTTTCCTTAATATCCCGTTTATCATTTCTTATATTATTTTGTGAATGGAGGGATTGGGCGTCAGTCACACGTCTTGACGTAGCATTCCATGTAAAGATGGATTCATGTCCGCTCGAACTTCACTATTTTTTAACATCATGAACTGAAGTCGTCCACCTTTGCGGTCAAATGTTCTCCCTTCTATGCCATTCGGTAATATAGGGCATGCTGATTAGTAATCCTCTGCTAGCTAGCTAGCTCCTACTCCCAACTGACTGGCAGTCTGCAGTGCAAAAAAAATTAAAAACAAAGGTAGTGCTGTGTCAGCAGATGTAATGTATAGTGAAACCTACCCCCCCCCCCCCCCCGCGCAAGTGCACACGTATGCACAGGAAGGAAGCGGAGATCCTCATTGTCGGAGGCAAACTTTCTCTTGATAGTTGAATTTTTTATAAAATTGCTGAGCTCAACGTATCTGGGCTTACAGTGCGGTGTAATGGACATAGTCCTGTAATCATGTCCCATCTGCAGCGGGGAATTGAACGTGTCTTGCTGTGTGGAGATAAAGGACCACAGGATGTTTACCGTTGCAAGAACAGCTTTGTGAAATTAGCCACACTCCCCCCACCTCCCCTCCTCATACACACACACACCCACACTCACCCACACACACCCAAGAGACATGAAGGAAGATAGTAAGATTACATTTTCTGTCTGTCAACACTGGTTGCATGTGTGCCATAGTGCTTGAGGTTCCTTAAAAGGAAAATCTGATGTATTACTATATTCATATATTAATATCATATAAAAAGTGTCTTAAGTTCCTATTGGATGTTTCCAGTTTGTGTGTGTGTGTGTGTGTGTGTGTGTGTGTGTGTGTGTGTGTGTGTGTGTGTGTGTGTGTGTGTGTGTGTGTGTGTGTGTGTGTGTGTGTGTGTGTGTGTGTGTGCACGCGCTCACATCTTTACATGCTTGTTTTCTGTTTTAAAGTCATTTGTGTGCAACAAAGGTAATAATTAGCCAGCTTACAGTAATTGAGTTTCAAATGTATGTAGTGTGCGCACTTTCATTGTTTTTTGTAGATTCCAATGGTCCAATGATAAATGATTATTCAGGGTTGGAATACATGTTTGTCTTGTGCAGGCCTGGATGTGTTCTGTGTGCGACTCCATGCTTTGGAGGGTTTGTGTTTGAAATTGAAAGGTGTTCCCTACATTTGCATAATACATTACACCCTATGCATTTATGGAGGTGGACATCGTGCACAAGTTTGTTTGTGTATTGGCATGCTTGTGAAATGAAATGTCTGTTTTCAGAAAGGAAGACAGAGGATGTGTGTGTGTGTGTGTGTCTGTGTAAGAGACAGCCAGCAAGAGAGAGAGAGAGAGAGAGAGAGAGAGAGAGAGAGAGAGAGAGAGAGAGAGAGAGAGAGAGAGAGAGAGAGAGAAGAGAGAGAGAGAGAGAGAGAGAGAGAGAGAGAGAGAGAGAGAGAGAGAGAGAGAGAAGGAGGGATTTCATGTTTTGGATTTCTATGCGTCTTACCTGGCTCCAGCAGAGTCTTTGTTCCCTTTATATCCCGTTTCATTCAGAGACTGGTCATTTTCATGCCATCTGCTGCTCATTTAGACCCAAGATACCTCCCCATGTTGTCTGGTTCCTGCTCTTTTGTTGCTGGCTGCTTGCTACTGGCTTGCCACCGAAATCTCCCCCACAAAACCCAAAAGGTTATTATGTACTGTATACGTATACAAATTGAAAAACAAAATCGAATTAATATGAACTTGTCCAAACCCAGGCCAATTTTTTAGGGTCAGGGATAGGATATAACAATGGTTGATATTGAAGCCAACCAAATAAAGACATGTTGCTTGTCTTTATTTGTCCTTAAATGTATCCTCAAGCAATCTGAGTTATTTTCCCCCCTATCAAAAAGCACGGCTAGGGAACTTCTCTTGTCCTCTCCTTTATCCAAAGAGTCTTACATGGTGAGTTCATACATTCTTAGCACAGGTGGTCCCAGGAGGGAATAGATCCCTTCACCCCCGGGCAGTGTTAATGCCATGCTTCAGTTGAGCCAGACAGGGAATCAAACCCCTAACCCTGGCAGTGTTTAAGCCATGCTCTGCCAGTTGAGCCTTACAGAGCCTTATTGGCAGACATACTTCGATGTGGTACTACGCTCCAAAGCTTTAACAGGTCTGCACTGGATAGAGTAGCGGCTGACCACACCCCTCCATGCATACGAAAGAAATCCAAGAAGGCACATAGAGACTGAGAGAGGGTCATGAATTGTGTTTTCTTTCCCGCCTTTCTCCCGCCTATCGCTGCTTAAATCGCCTAAACCCATGTAACCGAAACGGATTTCACCCCCGTCTAAAGCTTGCACCGAAGTCCCGCCCCCCCCCCCCCCCCCCTCTCTCTCTCCTGCCACTAACGCACATTTCGGAGCACCCCATTCAAGGCTGTTAGCAATCGGAAGATGGGAACCCCTGGGATGAGGTGAACCACAATCAGGCAGCTGAAGAGACAAATCGTGATACCACAGTTCCACTACAGCCCAGACGCGAACCCTGCACTGCCCTATTTGCCGAAGTCAGAGCGCAGTGAGCCAAGATCCTTTTCTCTGTACCCCCTTAATGGAGCTCTTTGGCGCAATAAGCATCTGGAGCCGCGCGGACGCACTGCTCTACTGTGGCAGTACATCAATTAACGGGAAGAATGCAGTGCCCGCTTCCTCGGGATGTAATGCAGGGAAGGAAGGAAGGAAGGAAGGAAGGAAGGAAGGAAGGAAGGAAGGAAGGAAGGAAGGAAGGAAGGAAGGAAGGAAGGAAGGAAGGAAGGAAGGAAAGGAAGGAAGGAAGGAAGGAAGGAAGGAAGGAAGGAAGGAAGGAAGGAAGGAAGGAAGGAAGGAAGGAAGGAAAGGAAGGAAGGAAGGAAGGAAGGAAGGAAGGAAGGAAGGAAGGATGGAAGGAAGGAAGGAAGGATGAAGGATGAAGGGAAGGAAGGAAGGAAGGAAGGAAGGAAGGAAGGAAGGATGGATGAAGGAAGGAAGGATGAAGGGAAGGGAAGGCATCGCTGATGCTGTGTGCTGTGCTATCTCTCTGGCATCGCCGCGGCAACATCAATTGTGATTAATGCCGCGTTCCGCCCGGCCAAAAAGTACGGGGAGAGAAAGAAAAGTCGCTCAAAGTGCCTCTCGTCCTTCTGCTAATGCCGCGGCCGGCCTGACCCGGATTGAGGTCTCTCTCCCCCCCCCCCCGTCTCCGTCGCAGCAGGAGAGGAAACTGAGAAGGGGAAACGAGGTTCTGCGGGAGCACCAGAGAGAGAGAGAGAGACGTTATTAACTATCCTATTTCCTCCGTCGTGAAATCTCAATCGCATTATGGCGGAGTTTAATGTTTAATACTTCTATAAATTTGCCGGCGCGTGTCCTTTATGGTTGAGAGTCGGAAAAAGACCTCGACCAGACACACGACCCCCCCCCCCCCCACTCCCCCCCCCCCCCCCATCCATTCCACCCCACCTACACCACCACCCGGCCGCTCCACCTCCCATTGTAACTAGCAGCTTGTGATGGGGGGATGGAGCTGCAGTGCGTAAACCAGCGGGTGGTGTTGAGGGGAGGGCGTTGTTTCTATGCAACAGATTCTTATATGGAGGACCTGTCTCGGAGTGTGTGTGTGTGTGTGTGTGTGTGTGTGTGTGTGTGTGTGTGTGCGTATGTGTGTGTGTGTGTGGGTGTGGGCTGGGTGGGATGGGGGGCAGAGATGGGGTGTGTGGGGGGGGGGGGTTCCAGCTAGCCCCATGGGGGTGCTAGACTATTCATAATTTACACACTATACATACAAAGCACAAACATCCATGCACACACACACACACACACACACATACGCATGAATCCGGTCAAATGTAATTAAGTGTCAAGGTGAAAGGACGAAAGGACATCTATAGGTACAGGTGTGTGGTAGTATGGTCATGGCTGTTAGTCTTCCTCCAGCCGTACTATTGCTAGTAACCAGAAGTCCACTCCAAATGCATTGCAATAAAAGTGATTTTTGTTTTTCTATGTAGTGAAATAAAAGCAAAGATTGCCAGAAATATAAAAACGCTGAGTTAATAACATACTCCAAAAAAAGGTCCTTTATTAGTGTAACAAAATATTCTTTGTAGCTTTCATTGCTGGTATATAGAAACACCATTCTCTGTTGTGTCTTACAATACTCAGAGAAACTGCGAGAGCATACATTACTTTGCATGGGTGGCCACTGAGGAAGTCCCACCCTTAACACTCAATCGCCTTCTACGATGTACAGGTTTCTGAGATGATACACCTGATGTCCTTGTCCACAGAAGCGATGGATGCATATGCATGTTTCCTGGCAGATCTTAGTTGTCGTAGAAACCACTCAAACAAGGGTATTCCGTGTCCAAAGTTCCCCCCTCTGCCCCTCAGGGTGGCAGGCCAGCGGCTCAACACCACCTCGTCACTCACTTCCTCCCACCGAGCAAACCTGTAGTAAACACCACTTGACCGGACGTTTGGAGCAGGAAGGCCGAGCAGCAGGGAGAGCATAATAACTCCCACTTGTAGGAGTCCGACCGTTCTCCTAATGTCTCACCACACAGGGGATCAGCAGTCAGGTTGCGATTGAAAACACATTTGTACTTTTGGCCAGGCTCCCTACCTAGATAGTACCCCCCACCTCACCC
Organism: Melanogrammus aeglefinus; assembly: GCA_900291075.1. Lineage (NCBI taxonomy): Eukaryota > Metazoa > Chordata > Actinopteri > Gadiformes > Gadidae > Melanogrammus > Melanogrammus aeglefinus. The sequence continues at coordinate 9,727 of OLKM01002953.1, read as the reverse complement.
CCCCCCTCCCCCACACACACACCATCACAAACATACACGTAGACACAATTGGCACCAATCAACCACACACCACACCATCACAAAACATACACGTAGACACAATTGGCACGAATAAAACACACAAACCGGCTCACACACTAACACACACACACACACACACACACACACACACACACACACACACACACACACACACACACACACACACACACACACACACACACACACACACACACACACACACACACACACACACACACACACACATATGCACACACACACACACACACAACAACACACACACACACGCAGACACCAACACACACACACACACACACACACACACACACACACACACACACACACACACACACACACGCACAAATTCAGCCCAGCCGCTGTGACCACCAACACCACCCACCCCCACCCCACCGACCTAACCCCACCCTGTTGTAGAGGGGTTAATGGGGAGAGTAGGGTGGGGGTGGGGGGGTCCGGGGTGCACACATGATGAACAGATAGGACCTGCTGCACTGGGGCAATACGCATTGAGGTTCGTTTTAACCCTTCCCCACCCCACAACCATACCACCACCCCCTCCCCTCCAATGTATACCAAAGAGGGGCCCCGGGGCCGGAAAGGCCCCGCTGTGTAATGAGCAAAACGTCCCGTTGCTACATCTGCACTGTCAGCACAGAGAGGGAGAGAGAGAGACATAATAAGAGAGAGAGAGAGAGAGAGAGAGAGAGAGAGAGAGAGAGAGAGAGAGAGAGAGAGAGAGAGAGAGAGAGAGAGAGAGAGAGAGAGAGAGAGAGAGAGAGAGAGAGAGAGAGAGAGAGAGGTACAGAGAGGTACAGAGAGGTAAAGAGAGAGAACATAATTGTTAACAATTATTTTGAAAGTACATGTTTTTAAGAGCTGCTGTTGGGTAGGTTCAAGGTCAGGTCCATGGAGGGAACACTCAGTCTGGCCTCTGTTAAGAAAAGGGGCGGGGCATGGGATGATTAGACATTAAGTGCCTTTGAATGAGGATGCAAGCAAACATTAAGATGATGGGATGAAGCAGAGCAAAAGCCCCCCATAGACTTTGATTCTTACGTCTTTTATCAGGATATATTCCTGATCTGCATTTTTGGATCATGTCCCTATTTCGTGTCAAACCATAACAGCATGAATATACACTTGAGTGGACAGGCAGTGCTTTTGAATCCACTCAAAATACATCCTCTAACAGACAGGCTAAACAAGTCACTCCAAGAAATTTCACACTTTCGCAAAAACCCAAGCTGGTCCCTCATCTTAATATTCAATAGGGTCAGACTGCCAAGAAACAAGAACACACAATGTGCCATCTGGTAAATCACAGTTTGCGGTTCTCTCACCAAGCCGGCCCAATCTGGAGCCCCTCTAAGATGACATCAATAAAACTACATTGACCAGAGGGCAATCTCCAAAGGTGATATAACAGCAGATTTACATAAAACAAAACAATAAAAAAAACAACTGAAAATGGATACGGCATCAATCATTGCTTCAGTCATTTTTGCTGGGTGTGTGGGATGCATTTATTACAATTATATTCAAATGATTCTGTACCCACATAGAAAAACATATTTTTGTACGTCTTTTATTGTGATGTAATCTGAAGCTCCCAGTTACACAAAGGATTCATTCATTGAGAGGGAAACATCTTGGACCCACTCCAGCAGTATATCGAGTGGATAAATATAGAGCTGGTGTTAGACTCCCAGCCAAGTGCACTGGGTATGCAGGCATCCTCAGCTACCTATAGGCATCCTATAGATAGAGCAGAATAACCCCTTGCCCCCTACATCGCTCCTACCACATGTACGCTTAATGTCAGTTGCTTTGGATACAGATATCTGATGCTCTTATTGAGATTTGAGGAGTTAAAGCAAGGCTATGCAATTGATCTCAGAAGTGTTAGTTAATGGGTTTAGGGGAGTGGTTTTGGAGAGACTTCTGAAGGGAAGGGTTGGATTTTTTCGGTTGGATACTTTCAAAATCGAGCTCACTGGCTGCTTTCTCCAAATACCCCTCCCCCCCCGCCCCCGGTTTCGATCTATCCGGTTTCGGAGTATCTCCGTCAAGAAGCGAAACCGGGTAGATCTGTAGAAACGCTGTAGTACACATTCCAGGCCCATAAGGGGCGCTGCTTCTGTTACAGAAATCCAGAAGAAAAATAAATAATAAGAAGAGGGCGAGCATGCGCATAAAGGTTGCCCCCCGAACCACTAACAACACAAACAAAAAGCTCTTCTACGATGGCGAACGCGAAAAAATTTAGAGTTATTTGTGTTCTGACCATGAGTGCGAGATGCTGTTGCGGCTCACATTAGATAAAGTAACTAAATTGCAACAGAATGTCGACCGCGGGCTTGGCAGTCATTGGCTAGAGGCTCGAGGGGTGGGGCGATGACGTCCTGGTTTACGGTTTCAGTCGGTTTCAGGCGTCTACACGAATCCAAAACGAAACCGGGTAGGTTTGAAACCACCTCCGAGGGTGCTTTCAGAAGTTTACGGTTTCAGCGGATTCGCCGGCTTCGTGTGTGGACGAAAGGCCGAACCGTACAAGACCTTTGCGGTTTCGCCATGAAATCGGCTTCGTGTGGACGGTGCCTTAAAGTGTAAGTAAACCCCAGTTTTAGCAAGAGAGCCTACATTTGTTTGAAAAAATCCGACAAATTTGGTTCCATTGGCGCAAGTGCGAGGGGTGTGGTTTAACGTTGTCAAATCTCAGCCAATAGAAAAACACCACTCTGGAGAAACGTTTTTAGCCGGAGGTAGCACACTTCTTGTGCTTCACAGAGAATTTCCCCCGTTTAATAACTTCATACCTTTTTGTCAAAACTTTGTGATGTCAAACGCAGCCGTTTACCACTGAAAAGAGGGGTTTTGGGGCTTCCGTAGCCATTAAACATGAAGGGCTACAAAGGGGCATGAAGACCCTGTCAGCCTCCAGCCAGTCCCTGGTGAATGAACAGAGGAGAGGGGACTTATTTCCCCTTAGCTACCGCGTCATGGATGGGGGTGTGGAGGGGGGCCAATAATAATGCAGCTCATGTAACTGATTGTTATGCATTTATTTTAATTATCTACTTTTGAGTCATATCCTGGGTGAAGGTGTGGGGGGGGGTGTGTGTTGGTAATGTGTGTGTGTGGTGTTTGTGTGTGTGTGTGGTGTGTGTGTGTGTGTGTGTGTGTGTGTGTGTGTGTGTGTGTGTGTGTGTGTGTGTTACCTGTTTACGTTCACCTCAATGTTTCTGCAGGATTTGATATTCACGTTCTGTCTCAGTCTTCAATCAGGCTGACAGCCAGAGGGAGGCTACAGCTGTAACGGAGGCCGTCCGGATGGGAAACCATAAATATGGTTTGGATTAGGATTCATATTATGCAACAGAGAGGAAATAAATAAATCAAAGTATTAGAGAATCATTTTTTAATTCAGATTTACAGCAAAGAAGCAGGATTTATTCAAAATATACATGACAATATGCAAAAAAACAATGTGTTTGGTTTTGCATTAACATAAAAATGACTGGTCAATATAAAATGCGACTGAGTTACAAAGTGCCTCTCATGCATGCACAATTATGTACAGACACACACACACACACACACACACACACACACACACACACACACACACACACACACACACACACACACACACACACACACACACACACACACACACACACACACACACACACACCTGCAAAGTCCTCCTGTGTTCCTTTCCCTGTACGCTCAACTCCTTTGATGTTCCCCCAACGTAAATCCCCTTCAGAAGCTCTCACTGTGCTGTGATATGAAATATAAAGAAACGCGGGGCTTATGGTAAACACTGTAATAAACTCCACATGTGGCCGCCGCATGCAACAAAAGTCTCAATTATGCCTAGTCCATCTGCTCCTCTCCTCGTCTCTCTCCTTCATTCTTCATCGTCTATGACTCCTCAGCCTCCTTCCTGTTGCAGGATGGGATTCGGATCTGAAGGAGGCACCCAGCGGAGACGCTAAATGAAGAATTCAAAGCACCCCTCCCAATCTTCGACCGACAGAAAACTCTGCACCGCAACAACCGCAGAGACCTTACAGACGTGGTGGTGGTGCAGAGTCCTAATCCTGATCAAGGAGTGCTTATCTGCTGGTGGAGGAACAGAGGGTGGAGGCATGGGGTCGAGCCAGCTTCTCCAGGTCCTGTCAGGAAAGGGGGTGTCTGTCTGGGGTCTTTATCTCGGCATTCCACGGTGTGACACACAACACAGCCCCCCACACAAAAGAGCCAGTAATTAACCACTCCAGGGGTCGGGGGGATTTTCGTTTTTCTTTTGGACTTGTCTCTTGAGTTTGAACCGTTTCTGACTCCAGGGCTTAAAACCATGATTCAGCCGAAGTATTTAGTGCGATGCGGTTCATGGTGGAGTTTGTAGGCTGTTTCTCAGCTCTGCAGAAGTATTTTAGGAGGTGAGAATGGCAGCGTAGGCCCGTTGTTTGGGGGTGGACTGAAAGGTTCAGGGTTCGATCCCAAAGATTGCTTGTACACATCCTTCATAATGAATGGATCACAAAAGGCAAAAGGCCCTTTTCACAGAGGCATCAATAAACACAGAATACTACTGTGTACTGCTACTTTCTACATTTAGAGGACTATACTAGTGAACCACTAGCCTTGATGGTTCATATAGGGTAAGGGGTTTTGGATACAATTGTTTTCTCGGTGACAAACTACTAAAAAGTTAAGGCAAGGCCAACTCTTTTGCTCTCTTTATTGACTGCTATATATATATTATATACCGGTAAGTCAGTGATTGTTTACTTTCGAACTGAACCGCATTGAAGCATTTTCCGTTTATTTTCTCATGTTGCTCAAAGGTCCTCCACCAAAAATGAACCCTAAAAAAAAGCAACTTTTTTTTGTGCAGGCAGTATGTGTGTTTGTGTGTTTGTCTAGCTCCTCTATTAGCATAGCCGCTATCTATCTCGATGCAGAAGTCAGCCGCTTGAAAGGGGTTTCCGGTGACACTGGAGGTGGCGTAGGACACGTTGAGTGACACAGATGAAGGGAGAGGGTGAACCGAACAGCGTTTCCCCAGCGAACCCAACATCAAAGCCACGACCAACAGGAAGTACAGTTAATCCCCCCCCCACTAGTTCTCCACAACGAGGAGACGACGTGGTACAAAAAAGGGAGGGAAAAATAGAACGCGAGCACCCTATGCTATAGTGGGATAAACACACACATGCAGATACTCATGCAGGGATGCAAACGTGCATATACACGCGCACACAGACACACACATTCCAGGCTAGGAAATTTAAAGGATTTGCACCCATGTTTGAGGGACATTCTGGGTAACTTTCAGGGGAATGCTACATAATGTCCGGGAATTAGTATTTTTTCTCTGTCGCATGACAGACACATATTCAATGACTCCAATGAAAGAACTGTCATGCCAATTTCAAGGGCAATTATACATTTTTCAGGGGCAAAATTACCTCACCTGTTAGTCTGTAACACACCTACACACTCAAACATGCACATGGACAAATGGGAACGCAAATGCATGCACACACACAGACTAACCCACACATACACACACACAGTCACTCACACTAACCCACACTAACACACTAAATTAATTTACAGTTAACATCACAGCGATTTAAATAAAACAACCCCATCCACCCCCCCCCCCCCCCTCTTCGACAGCACCACACAGCACATTGTGTAAAAACACTA
>OLKM01002952.1:37978-48641 GCA_900291075.1 Melanogrammus aeglefinus | reverse complement strand
ATGTATTCGTGGATGAAAATTAAGTGATTATTTCTAAGTGGTGAGCCATGATTATTATTAGTCCCAAAATATCTAAAGAAAACATCTAAAGCCACGCCTCTAGTTTGCTGTGATCTATGGGCACTGCTGGTGGCCGGGTATGTGTGGGTCCACAGGTGTAAGTTGGAAACACCCCACAGGAGCTAGAGGATATGGGGACAATGCGTGCTGACCTTTAACTTGTGTTTTAGATTAGAGTTCTGGACGCATCTGCTCAAAGGATTATCGACGCGAGTTGTGGGCAACACGACCTCAAACAAGAGAAGCTGCTGTGAACGTGTGGATAAAGAGGACCCGCGATCTGTTTTGATCCGGCAGTGCTTTGCAGAAGCCACTCCGGCTTTTTGTTTGCCTTTTTTAAACGATAGTCTTTTGTCAAATACTTACTGCGACCCCTCCGTTTCTTTGATCTCTTAGTTAGTCAAAGAAGTAGATCTCGGTTAAGTTTCCATTCACCAACAGTAATTTGTTCAGTCCATTGTCTATACGTAAATTGATTTCGCACCAACAGCACATTAGCCAAGGATGTCTGAATGGATTTGTGGTAGCGGTTGAGTTGGAAACCGGGGTGGTCTGATAGTAGGCTACAGTGTTGTTTTCCCATATGAAAGTCTAATCTTGCCGACTTCCAAGGCAAACGTTGGTTAATTCTTTCTGAAAGGCTACTGATAACCCACCGGCTATTTAGAACTTATCAAGTTCCTTTATTGCAAAATAATAAATTTAAACACTGTCTGAGGTTCCCTGTGGGGGTGACTTCCCTGCGTTTAGGCAGATCGCTTTCGACCGTTTAAAGTCACATGTTCCTTTTAGGCCATTCGTTTTGACTTTCAAACCAAACCATTGGCGGCCAGCTGTTTAGCCCATTTTTAGCAACCTGCGCTAGATGACTCTGCGGGTATCCATTATGCATTATTTTTGCGTTCAGGAACGGCCCCTAATGCTCTGCTTATCTTGTTCAAGGCAGAAAGCAGCAATTAGCAACTGCATCTTCTTCTGAACACACACACACACACACACAAGAACACACACATGCACAACACCACACACACCCACAACACACACACCACAGCACACACACGACATAACGTCGACACACACACCACACACAAACACACACACACACACACACATTCACACTCACAGCTTATTCTCATACCAGATCTTGTTGAACAGTTGGAGATGGTCAAGTGATAGCAGACATGAAATTATCTAAATTCCTGAAACACTTATTTTAGTTTTTCCATGACAAAGTGCTGTTATTATTTGATTGAGTAGAGCTTTTCAATTGCCAAAAATGGATGCACAAAACTTTATTATGCATCTGCATTTGGAGCAGAGCCTGTTGACAGAATTGTTTTTACCACTCAGTCCATCTGTGGTAGTGTGCCGTCTATTTTGTCATTTATTGTTTGTATGTTAGACACCCCCACACGCCGCTCCCTCTCGCACAGTGAAACACACACACAGCCACACACCATGCACCACGCACCACAAGACGGGCACACAACACACACACACACACACACACACACACAACGACCAAACACACAGACACGCAACACGCAACACACAACATATCAGACACAGCACCACAAGCACTGGCACAACACAACCACACGCACACGCCAACACACACACACACACACCACACACACAACACACACACACACACACACACACACACACACACACACACACACACACACAACAATCAGACCGACAGATTTGGGTGACCAACCATGCGTGTCAACTTCCGCCTTAATTTCGGAGGCTGGAGATAAGCATTGCTCCCACAGCCCGCCCCCTCCTCCCTTCCCCCTCCTAATTTAATGAAATCAATCCCAAACGAGGGGCACATTAAACCTAATCTTGAGTCTTCCAAGGTTAGGGGATCGATTGAAAGCTTTTGGGGTTGTTCTACACACCGGCACGTATTGATGAGCCATGGGGTTGTTCAGAAAATTCACTTTAAAAAAGGAAAACACAAAGCAGGGCTTCACTGTAATAGGCCGCCCGTAGATCGCTGTTCGGCGGTCTCCACTTCTTTGCTTTATAAAATCGTAAAGACACACCACAATACAATTTCCTGAAGGAAGGTGAGGATTTTGGCGCTCGGGCGCGGTGAGCACGGCAGATGTCATCCGAGGCAGTGCGGCAGCAGAGTCATTTAAAACAGCCCATTTGCTACCAAGGTTGGCTGCGGCGGATGCTGCGATCAGGTTCACGACGAGGAAAGAATGGGAGCCCGAGGCGGTTTCTAGCGACGGTGGCAACGACCGCTGGAGCCTTTCCACGGCTGAGTGTTTTTTAATTGGTGCTTGTTTGTTCTTTTGGGTTCCCTCTATTCATCCGATGTGGTCTTGTCTCCTTCTCTGCAGGCGGTGGAGACCAACCTGGCATCAAAGGACAGTCACTGGGTGTATGCTAATGAGGTGAGGTCATCAGGGTTTTACTACACTGCATGCAGCATGGGGGGGCTCTGCAGTGAAGGGACAGGATTGGCTCGTTGTTCAGATGGCAAACACACACACACACACCTGACTCCTGTAGCCTGAAGAAGAGCAGCCATTTTGCGGCTTTGTTGCTTTTTGATCTGCTCACATTAATGGCCCATCTTGTTATTTGATCTTAACGGGACTGGGCATTGTCACTGGATTCTAAAACTGTGTGTCATTACAGTTTCAGATTTATCTCGTATTATTTTTGTCTTCTACACAGACATTCGTAATTAGGTAGGTGCTGCATGCAGCGCTCAACTATTGTTCTAGGTTTTTATTCTTTCTTTCTTTCTTTCTTTCTTTCTTTCTTTCTTTCTTTCTTTCTTTCTTTCTTTCTTTCTTTCTTTCTTCTTTCTTTCTTTCTTTCTTTCTTTCTTTCTTTCTTATTACTTTGAGCTTTCTTTCTTTCTTATTCTTATTAACTTTGAGACATATCTCCTTCCTTAATTTTTCCTCACCTAAGCTAGAGACTCTTATTCAAAAATTGTAAAATTATTCAGAATGGCTATTGTAAAAACGTAGAGATCGTTTGTGTGAATCACACCCTATGAGACCTAGCTATGGGATCTTTCTACCTCTGCCTTTCCTGTCTGTCTCTCTGTCGTTCACACCATTTACCAATATAGTTATGTTTATATTTCTGAAGCACAGATAAATATACGGCGTACGAACGTATCATGGTGAATGTATATATGCTTTAATTTTGTTTACAATGACACTGGGAATAATATATTTGTTTAACTGAAGAAAAAGTTCCTAAAATCAATCAAAAGAATAGACATGGAACCAGAACATGTCAAGAAGAAATGGTAAATCTGTTATGGGGGCCTCTTTAGTGATTGTTATTATTTATTCAGTTCTTTGTTATCTACAATGCGCCTATTAATTTGGGAGAATTCACGTTAGTTCACACATAATAGTTTGCTTAGGATTTTAATTTGCATCTCTTTCTTTCTCCCTTTTTTTCTATACAAGGAAATTAATTGGATTGTGTTCCTGCATAGGCCGGACATGGACAATTAAAAAAATCCTGGTTATCGTGGTTGTCATTGAAGCTGAAATGTAAAAACAATTTGTTTTCATTAGGATTACGCCAGCATCCTGGATAGTACAGAGATTTACCATTGCAACGATGATATGCAATGCGCTCGGTTCATGGGAATCATGTTTTGACACATTTTACACAATAGTTACTACAAATTGTGCTCTCAAAATGAGAAATATGTTGAACCACACATGTTCTTTACAGCAATATATGGCGTTGGAGAGACACGGTATAATTCATTCTTCTTGCCCTCAATATCTTTAGAGAGCACACTTCAAAGTTCTAAGTGGCAATTTCAATCGAGCAGAGGAGTGCCTGGTGGATTTCTCTCTTTGTTAAATGTTAAAGACAACTTGCAGATGAAATAAAACTTTTGTCACTCTCCCAAATATACCACCATATATAACTAATTAGTTTTCTCCTCATGTGAACCGGAGCTTTCATAGATGTAAACCTTGTAAATGTGGAATTGTGTCTTCTGACTTATCTGAATTCAGCTCACTTTCCCACTTTTCCTCACTCCGAATACCAAATGCACACAAAACGGGGGATGTTTTTCCATTAACGCATATGCACAGGCAAGGTTCAAATAATTAACCAGAATGAAGCAGCACTTTAGGGTCTTCTCCATGGTTACTCTGTGTGTTTCACTCTTTGCCGTAACCTCAGCTTGTAGCTTTGACTTGCGTACTCGCGAGTGGTGAACGCTACCAATTGCGCAGGTTTTTGTGTTCACAGCTCAGCTGCCCACACGGCCCACACATTCTTGGCCTTATACCTTCCGTGACTGTATGTATTACAGGGAAGCTCGCAAAAATAACTTTTTTTTTGTTGCCGCCTGCCTGGAGGTTTTCTTACGCGCTCCCCTCTATCCTCAGTGCATTCTAGATCAAGAGACGCTCTCAAATGAATTGCAACTGGAACTATGATGATGTCAGTGCTGGACTTTTACTTCATTGTGGAAAAAAAACAAGGAGTTTGTCCTAAGAGTTTAAACCAATATTGAAGGACAGCTTCTTGACAGCCCCGTGTCCCTTTCGCGCTCTAGATCACGACCGCCCAGCAAACCACAGAGGCGCCTGGCGATAGCTTGCCAGCTCACCAATACCAGTGCGTCTGCCACTGACACTGTCACACTGAATCTAGATGAGATGGCCATCCTTGGAGGATTTCTTGTTTTTGTTTTTTTTTCTCCCCATTTGAAACGAGTGGGGGGCGGGGTTTGGGTGGTGGGTGCTGATTGTGTGGGAGATGTGGGTGACACAGGGAAATGTTTTGATGGATTAGTTGGTGCTGCGAAGCCTTTCACAGGAGGGTGTGTATGTGTGTGTGTGTGTGGGGGGGGGGGGAGGGGGGGGGGGGGGGGTATGTGATGATTGTGTGACTGTGACTTTGATGTCTGTGGTGACCCAGCCATTAACCGCTGGGCCCCGCCCTGACACGCCTCTCAACACTTATTTTAGAGTTTGCATTTCATTAAGGAATTAGGTCAACGTTGTCATAGCGTATAGTTCTCTATTCATAGCACTCCAGGTGATGCAGGAGTACATCCGATAAAAGTACACTTTTATCTGTTACAATCATGAGAATTATTTGTTTCCGATCCAGAAAGTTGGGTTGGACGCTTTCGGTTCAACTTTTTGGCATCTGTGCCTCGAAGCCAATTAGGCATTTCCTATCAAGAGTGTAGATTCTTCTTCTTCTTGTTATTTGCCATGAGCAACTCAGGGGATCTTAACATTTGTATTCATACTGGGAATCAACATTAATTAAAAAATTACCTTCCAGAAATGTGTGACTACAAATACATGCATTTTGATACGGAGCAAAGAAATCTGACCAGATATTACCTGTTTTAACTTTCAACAGTGCATGTGGGTGTGTATGTGTGTGTATCATTTGTGTGTGGTGTGTGTGTATGTGTGTAGATGGGTTCCTTTTCAACAAAGCTTAAGACTTTCTTGTTTTGTTTTTCTGCAAAGGCTTTGTGTGTGCGTGTGTGTGCGCGTGCGTGCTTGCCTGCGTGCGTGTGTTTGTGTGTGTGTGTTTGTGTGCTAGCATGTCGGTTGTTGAGGCAAACACACCCATTATCCTGCTTATCCTGTGTTTGTTCTTCCTCCCAATCCGCCATAGCTTTTGTGCATAATCCTGCCGCTTCAAAATACACCTTCAATGCAACCTAAACTTCTGTTAGTGATTACCAGCTTTTCATTTATTTCTCGGGAGTGATTAGTAATATTGACTTAGCAACTCAAAGGGGATAATTTGGCCTGTCTGTCAGGAGGGCTTGATTTGATCAATGTATTATGCTGTGCCTCTCTTTCATTAAAAGGCAGCTTTGATGTTTTTGCATCTCCTAGGATAGTAGGATGGTGGGACTGTGGGTGGATATCCAAAGGATACAAGGAACTTCATGCCTAATGAATGCCCTGGCATATTTTAGTGTTGCAACCTCATACGTCCTCAGGTTTTTGGGCTCCTAATCATCCAGTTTGAGCACTCTAAACAAACTCAAGACAATCTGGCAAAGAAGAAATAACTAGGAGCTGCAAGGCAAGATGAGCTTTAAGATCTACAGGTTCTTAGCAAATTAACCTAGTAGTGGTTGTTGTCAAGCCGCCAAACATCCTGCAATCAAGACCTGTTATGAATAAACTTGACCTGGCCTCACTTATCTTCTTAAATATCTGAAGCCCAACCATTTCACTAATCACTATGTGTGTAATAAATGTTGCACTGCATTAATATATTGGGCTTATATTCTGAAAGTTGTGAAAGTTTCTTCTTGTGTTCCGGGTTTTCCTATTAGCCCACTCGCTGCTGTATCTAGTTCGGATTCAGGTTGGAGTTGTGCAGATGGATATGAAATAGGAAGACCTTCTGGCAACATGACGTTATTGTGTGACTGTACATGACCCTTGTTTCTTTCTGAGAGCCTCTCGTCTCAATTTCCTCCATTAACACTGAGCACCGTCCAACCTAGGGGGCCTGACCTCCATGTCCTCATCTCATGACGATTGGCTGTAAACGCTAACTTTAAACTGTAAACTTCCATCCGGCCTTCACCCATGGCCTCCTCAACGTATGTCCTGTTGCATAGCAGTTTCAAAAATCACAACTCTCAAAAAAGTATGCTTTCCATTCATAATTCCTGTTGACGGATTGACAGGCAGAGGGCGTGTTTCTTGTAAGAGATGAAAGAAAGAGCGTTGTCAACGCCTGTGATCCACGCTAAAAAGCCACCGTGACATAAACGATGGCTGGAGCTGTGTACAAAGCGAGCAGCTCGTCCCGAGTGACACATGTGCTGATGAGTCTCGACTTGGATTAATGTGCTCTTCTTCCCCTGTCACGCTGTTTCCTCAGGAGGTGAGCGATGCGGAGATAATGGAGCTGGTGCACAGCGCCCTGGGTCGCATGACCGTCATCCGACAGATCTTCCCTATGTGGCGCGACACCAATGTCCGCTGCATGAGGAACAACCACCGCATCTCCTCCCTGCTGTGCGACCCGCAGGACGGATACCTGCAGTCTTTGGAGGTAAGGGGGGTGGTGGTTAGTGCCGGGGTGGCGGCAGCCGAAGGGGGAAGTTTCCGCGCATAACACAACCTTTTGTTTGATGTCTATGGCATTTTCCCGTTGCAACAGAATGCACAGAATGTACACCTTGTTAGCGATTCTCCCATTGAAGATCTTTGGACATGAAAGCTCATGGATAATAGGTTGTAGGTTATATATGTTGTATGTGAGACCTTGCAAGCCATGGCAAACCTGCAAAGATATTTTTGGCTGAGGAGAAACCACAACAGTAAGATAAGCAATATGGGCTATATCTCAGCAGTGTTGGGCTAGTTACTTCAAAAGCTTAATGCATTATTTATTACCTGTTACTGTCATTTCAAAGTTACAATTTGCATTACAATATTACTGTCTTTGAATTGTAAGGCATTACACTACTTTTACATTACTTTTGCATTACTTTCACCAAAATAACAGGAAATATGCATGTGGTGTTCTCAATAGATCTGCTTGTGTTCAATGCAGCTCATTACACAACAGGAGTTGATGTGGTATGGCAGTGGTTCTCAACCTATTTTGAGCAAACACCCCCCTGACCTTACCCTGATCCTCTCTGCCCCCCCCCCCCCCGAAATAAAATCCCAGTTTTATTAAGCAGATAGGAGGCTGGTTGGATAAGAAAAAACACGAACACATCAGCATTGGTTGTAATGTATTTTTTTTTAAATCAAAAGGAACATGTAATGTAGGCTACAAGACGTGTCAACAAAAATCATGTGCACCTCACATGAACAACATATGCACGCCACCTGAATAATCAAGGGAACAGTTAACTATCACGAACCAATCATGAAACAGATCGCGCGCGTGAGTCCTAATTAGGTATACTAAATGCAACAGTCTATTTGTGGAGAGTACGAAGCAGCTGGAACTGAACAACAGCAAGAGGAATGACGAAAACGGGCTACAAAAACAAAATTAGGGAGAGCCCTGTGCTTGGTGGCCTGCTGCCAGCGTCTTGACGTCTGGACATTGTGAGGTCAATTTCAACCAGATCGCGCCAGAGCTAACCAGTTCTAGGCGTTGCGGTACTTTGACTGCATGTGCATAGCTTGGCTGAAGCCTGCTCCACAAGATAGGATGTGGGGAAAGCGAGGAGCAGAAAGTGGACTCTCTCCCACAACTGAGGGAAACGCTGGCCATGGGTGAGCCACAAGGCTCGCCAACCCGAGGTATAGAACGTTGCCATTGCCTCGGCGTCATTTTGGAGGTCAATGAGGCTCTCTTGGATAGCCTCGTCACTGCTGGCGGCATCGTGTTGGAGCGGCTCCATCACCCAATCGGGGGACGGCTAACTGCTCCAGATCTTCTGAAACGGACCTCCATATCTGCCTTGACTGCCTTCAAGTGGTCCGTGTAAACCAGCAGATGGCCATCTGTCAGTTCATCCCACACCTGAATGTAAGTACATTAAGTTATTTTATTGGTGTGTGGCCTAGGTTATTTTGTGAAAAGAATTAGTGACAATGGTAGTCTAAGAATTAATTATTAGCCTACCTTGGTCAACTGTGGAAAGTTGCTAAACTGACGCCTGCTCAAATTTCTTCAAAACAGCTCCAGCTTTGCGAGAAGACTGCGTATGTTGGCCCACGAGTGGATGAGAGTCACACCATCCCCCTGGAGTTTCAGCAACACCTCGTTCATCTTCCCAAATAAGTCTGAAAGATAAAGACATTGTGGCGGCAGGACCATAGTTGATCTTTCAAAGCCACATCGGCCTTCTTCAGGAATTCGAGGACCGAGTCGAACAGCTCACACAGCCCGGCCAAGCAGTTCCCCTTGGAGAGCCAGCGCTCCTCCGTGTGAAATAGCAGTCAAAGAGCCGGTCATTAAGAGCATGGGCTTTTATTTTATTTATGGATTTGACCGCTACATCAAGGGACCGATATAGTGAGTCAGAGATGGTTTTTGCCACCAAGTTGTGACGTTGCAGTACACAGTGCACGGCAAGCACATGTGGGACCTCTTTCTTCAGGAGCGTCGCAAATTTGCCGTATCTTCCGACCATAAGCCGGCGCTCCGTCCGTGGCAACAGGCGATGATTTTCGTCACCGGGTTGGCCTTCTCCTGCAGGAACTCAGTCAGGGCGATGATGATGGTCTGCCCTCGTGTGTCGGTGGTGAGATACTTCCCAAACAAGAAGTCCTCCTTGAGATCCCCCCCCAGACAAATACCTAACATATCCCATTAATAGGGCATTGTTGTCGGCAGTTGTTGTCTCATCAAGCTGGATGCTGAAGGGACACCCACGTAAGGTGGCACACAGCTGCTCCTCAGTGTCAAGCGACGTCTCCCGTATGCGTCGGGCCACAGTATCATTGCTGAGCGGGATGGCCTTGATGACTGGCGCAGCTTCCCGCTCCATGATTGTGGAGATAGCCTCTTTTATTGCTGGAATTACCAGAGACTCACCTACAGTGAACGGTAGGCCAGACTTAACAATTAATAAAGCTTTGTTATAAGACGCCAACTCACTTTGATTGATGTTCCGGGCAAACAGGGTGTTGACTGTGGGACGCCTTGAATGCTGATCCCTCAGAGACTTGAAGTACGCCGGATCTTTGGATGCCTTGTCAGGATGTTTTTTAAATAAACGTTCCTGTAACCGCTAGGGTTTCATGGCCTCATTTGAGAAAACGTAGAGAAGGCACATGGGTAAACTACTGTTTATGGGTGAAGTAATCCATAATTTATGTAATTACCATTATACTGTCTGCACTTTTTCTTGCTATCCGCCATGTTTGATTGTGTTGGTGTTGTTGTTGGAACTGTTAACCAGCGAACTTAGGTAAAAAAAATAGCGCCCCCTGGGTTGCGAGAACGCCGCCCAGGGGGCGGTACCGCCCCGTTGAGAAACCATATGGTATGGCATAATGACTGAGCTAGGCTTAAGGCTAACAAAAGTACAATATAATGGTCGCAGTCATGGCTCATGGTGCAATAAATTTCATAATAGAAATACTGTAACTTTAGGTTTTCATATTGAAATCAATAGAGCTAGAGCCTACGGTAGATTGTAAAACAAAAAATCATTGAGTCCCCTTTCTGGTTTGTCTGGAATGAAATAGAGTGGTTGACAGAGAAATCTTGAATCTTGATCCTGTCTCGGGTATTTGACTCATTTTGAATCGCCCCTGTCTGCTTCACGATGGCTGGCTATGGGCATTCACAAAAATGTCTTAAAATAACCCTAAACTTTCGTTTTCAGAAATGTGCAACTCACCAAGTGGTTAGTGGTGTTCGTTGATGTTCCAAATTTTGAAAATACCGTTTCTGTCATGTTTTATTTGGCAATTTGTAAATCCATTGATATCGGTTGGATGACTCATTGCTCGGAAACGGAAAGACTGTAGTCTTTTCGCTCTGTTCCAGCCCTACTGTTGAGACAGAGAACCGAGCGAAAAGACTGCAACCAGCCCCACTGGACTCTGCTGCTGCCGTGATCTTCGCCTCTAGTAGTATGAGGAAGTAAACATATGGAGTTAGAATCATGCCAAAA
>OLKM01002952.1:0-33094 GCA_900291075.1 Melanogrammus aeglefinus | reverse complement strand
ATACACACCGCATACCACACCGCAAGTACACCGCGACATGCCGCGACAAAGCCATACAGTAGAAAACACACACACACAACACTACACACGACTCACACACACACACACACACACAAACACACACACACCAACACACACACACACCCACACACACACACACACGTGCGCACACATCGCACATCAAAACAAAGGCAGCGACACATACACGGAAGCACACACCCAGGCATGCACACGTACACTCACACAGCGTACGTCAAGACCACAAAGGCAGCGACACACTCGCCGAGCTTAAACGTTATGTTTACACCATCGACACACACGCGAAGAACACACACGCACTTGCACACACCGCTGCGCCACTCGCCCAGGTAAGACGTAATGTTTATACACGTAACGGCTCCGCGGTCGACAAACTCTCCCAGGTACCACGATCTGTCTATCCATTGGTCGCCAACCCGTCGATCGCGATCGAAAATAATAGAATGAGGACTCCCTTACGCTACGGCTACACCAGACGCGGAAATTCACTCGTGCGGAAATAGAACGTTCACCAAGCGGAATTTTAAATTAACCGCTGCTACACGTGGACGCCGCGTTAAATTGGCTCCTTTAATCTTTTATGAAATCTCTTGTGTTTTAATATATTTTTATAAAACCACAAGTTCCATCGGCACCAGTTCATCCTGGGATCAGAGGTAACATGGGTTAAGTATTAAGTCTAATCAGCAACCCCAGTAAATCAAACTACAATTCGTAATAAGGTTAATTTTGAGCCTAGACATAGTTACAGCACACCATCCAACGAACCAATAAAACACATAAAACATTGATACAAAGGTTACGTTGGTAAGTGACCCAACTAAACTAATTTGATAACAAACGAAAATTAGTTTATTTCATTCCATTCTTCTTATATTTTAGTTAAGTAAGTTATAATGAATTTTTTCATTACATTCATTTGATTTATTACCATAACTCTATGTTCAAAGGCCATCTCCTATTATACTGCTCGGAAAATATAAAATATTGAACCAGTCCTATGTCTTTATTTAATTTTTCCACGCGGAAATGGTCGGCGCAAGTACGATTCAGTTTCCAACGGTCTGGTGTACGCCACTCTTCATTGCTTCAACGGTTTCGAATTCTGCTGCGTTCATCATAACCGGCGTCCGCAAGCAAAATTTCCGGCGTCTGGTGTAGCGCGGCCCTTAGAAGCCGTTTCACAACGGTGCGATACGAAAATTGCCAGCAAGGATTTGCGGAATAAATTCGGCGGCAAGTTTCCGCATGTGAAGCATTGGCACACTGAGTCCGGTTCGCCGAAATGTTTCACGATTCTTTCTTGTGTTCTAATTTGCAAAACGAAAAAAAACGGCGGTTCACTTGAGGCCATGCGGGTCCGGGATCCTCGCCAGTTTCTTTGCTGCCTGCTGGCAGCGTCCCTGGCAATACC
Source organism: Melanogrammus aeglefinus (assembly GCA_900291075.1). NCBI lineage: Eukaryota > Metazoa > Chordata > Actinopteri > Gadiformes > Gadidae > Melanogrammus > Melanogrammus aeglefinus. The sequence goes on along the minus strand of OLKM01002952.1, from coordinate 31,641 downwards.
CCGTGTCCGTCGCGGTTGTCTCAATTAAAGCCGTTTTGCACACCGGTGCGATACGAAAATTGCGGGACGGATTTGTGCAGAATAATACGTGCGGGCAATTTATCCGCAATGTGAAAAGCATGCAACACTGAAGTCCGGTGCGAAATGTTTCGCATTCTTGTGTTCTAATTTCGCAACGAAAAACGCGGTTCACTTGAGGCCATGAGGGTCCGGGCATACCCTCCCCAGTTCTTTTGCATCGCCCTGCTGGCAGCGTCCCCTGGCAATACCCCCGTGTCCGCCGCGGTGGTGTCTTCAGTTAGAGGGGCACTAAGATGTTGTGACATTTAACTTGACCCTCTGGTGTATATTTATTGATTCGTGTTCTCTAACCCATTTCATCAACCAATCATTTATTGGTTGCTTATCCATGTGTTTACACCCCAATCATTATTTACTATGGATGAGCAGATTGTAATGTTGAATAATAAACTACTGTGGGTTGCCAAAACCTAAGCTTTTCAAAGCATACCGTCATGTATGAGCAAGCAAGAGTACCAGCTATAGAAGCTATATAAATGTCCTCAATAACGTTTTAGTAGGTTTTGAGTGTATAAAATAGGGACAATAAAGTAGATCTTCATGTTTCAGCAGCAAGCTTCTTGCGCAATCGAGAGCCATAATATTGTCCTTCACTTCCCGAATTAAGATAGTCATCCACACTTTTGTCGTATAAAAATAGGGTGCTGGGATAGATACCAAAATGATTAGTCTTTCGCTCCATTTTTGTGATGGGGGCGGGAAGTGACATCATACAAAGCAAACGATTTCAATTTGTCTCCAGCGGTTGTAGTTGGTCGCAGACGGCCGGAATTCCGCAGACGACAAAAGTGGTTATACGGATTTTTTTTGTGCCGCACGAAAGTTTCCGCCCTGGGTGGCAAGCTCACATTATTAACCCATGAATCATTTTTTATAAATTTTCCCGTGGCGAATACGGAAATCCGCACGGAAAATTTGCACTTGGTGGTGAGAACGGCTTTTTAGAGTGGGGCACTTAAAGAGTGTTGTGACATTTTAACTAGACCCTCTGTGTATTTATTGGATTCGTGTTCTCTACCCATTCATCAACCAATCATTTATTTGTTTTGTTTTATTCCATGTGTTTACACCCCAATCCATTATTTACTAAATGTATGAGCAATTTTTCAGCATTGTAATGTTGAATTAATAAACTACTGTGGTTGCAAAACCTAACCTTTTCAAAGCATACCGTCATGTTGAGCAAGCACAGAGTACAGCTATTAGAACTATAGATAAATGTCCTCATGAACGTTTAGTAGGTTTGAGTATATAAATAAGGCACAATAAAGTAGATCTTTCATGTTTTCCAGCGCAGACTTCCTGCCGCAATCGAGAGCCATATATGTCCTTCTTCACGGAATTATTAAGATAGTCATCCACACACTTTTGTCGTAATATAGTAGTATAAAATAGGGTGCTGGGACACCAAATATGATTTAGTCTTTCCGCTCAATTTATGTGATGGGGCGGGAAAGTGACATCATCATACAAAGCAAAACGATTTCATTGGTCAGAGCGTGTAGTTTTCTGGCAGACGGAATTCGCGCAGACGAAACAAGTGGTTACGGTATTTTATTTTTGCCCGCACGAAAGTTCTGCCCTGGTGTGCAAGCTCACATTATTAACCCATGAAATCATTTTTTATAAATTTCCGTGCGAATAATCCGCACGGAAATTCGCACTTGGTGTGAAACGGTTTTTACTCTTTTGCACTTAAAGGAGGGAACGAGAGGTTGGACGATATTTACCAGGAGTCTAAAAAGTATATAGACAAAAACGGCATTCCCATTAATAAACTAGTTGCCATTGCTACTGATGGGACCCCGGCAATTCGAGGTGTGCGGGCAGGTTTCGTAGCGCTGTGCCATAATGACCCCTCCAAATTTACCGCATTCATGGATTATCACTGTGTTATCCATCAACAGGCCTTCGTTGGGAAAGTCTTGGACTTTTCCCATTTCATGACACTGGTGGTCAAACTGGTGAATTCGATTAGAGCAAAAGCGCTTCAGCACCGCTTATTCAAGGCGTTATTGGATGAGCTTGATGCCACATACGGAGACCTGCTTCTCCACGCTGAAGTCCGGTGGTTGAGTCGCGGCAAAGTGTTGCAGCGATTTGTTGACTTGCTGCCTGAGATAAAAGACTTTTTTTGTCAACAAGCAACGAGGAGCAGACACCTGCCCCACATGATTAGCGCAGTGAATGGGTTCAAGACCAGGCTGGGTGTTTGGACCACACACTTAAAGAACAAAAAGGCTGACCCACTTCCAAAACCTGGAGACAATGTCATTCACCATTAAAAACAAGGATGTTTTTAACCCTGAGCAGTACTGTGCCCAGCTGGACCAAGTGACAACTGAGTTCAAACGGCGCTTTGTTGAGTTAGACGTCATGGAAGATATTGTTGCATTCCTCTCAAACCCATTTCTGCCCATTGATATGGAACAGGTAGCAGACAGATTCCAGCAGGTATTTGCTTTGCCAAGTGGAGTTGGCATTGAGATGGTTGATTTGCAAAATGATGTAGAGCTGAAAACCAGATCAAGGGACAGTGACTTTTGGGGACTGGTCAGCAAAGAGAAGTATCCTATCCTCACTGCATGTACGAGTGAGTGCCTACTTTGGATCTACTTTTCTGTTATGAAACGGCGTTTTCACAAATGAAATGAATCAAAATCATAGTACAGGCCTTACAGACCTCAACAGACTTCAAGGCACTCACTGACAGTATGCCGTCACACTAATTTGAGTAACATGACTGCAAGAGTTTTGCCTTTTGATGGCGTTGTGAGGTGATGCTGCTTTAGATGGGGTGTAGCGCTTACTTAATTGCATTGACTGAGAATTTTATTAGCACACATTACAGGTCCACTTTCTAAAATGCGGTTTTAGAAAGTGATTCGCATTACAAATGTATGTGAATCATACATTTTTTAACTTCCATGTGGGTATTGGGTAAGCAAAACAGCTAATTACACTTCAATATCTGTCCACTGCAAGCGTGTAGATTTTGTTCCTCTTTGTTGTGTTATGTTTGCTATGTTGTGTGTGTGTTGCGTAAATACAGTTGTACAATATTTTAAATGGGAAATAGGGCACATGGCTTTATTTTTTGTTTTCAGTTCGTTTTCATTGATAGCATCAATTTAAAAACTGAGCAAAGAATTACATGTAATTCAAACAATTAGACTCAATAATAGGCCTTAAATTGGAAATACATTCTGTGCTGTCTTATTTTTCTCCAGTCTTCAATAGGTAGTTCTTGCCTTTCACACCGGTTGAGGACAGAGATCTTGGCCTTAAAAATGTTGATGACCACTGCTATAGACTAGAAACAGCGATAAAAGAAGGGAAAAGACAATTTCTCACCTCGACAAAGCAACGGCGGGTCGTTCATTTTGTCATATAAAAAACGTTAAATTCAAACATTGCACGGACCGGCATCTCAACGCGTAATTCACGTGATCTTAAAGAGACAGTCTCCCTATAACGCAGAACAAAAACATGTCAATAACACAGTATGGTGAATTACGTCTATAGAGTCCACCACAAGAATACACTTTGTTGCTCAAATGTAATGTTACTTTCCTCCTTGATTCTCCCTAAATGTCTTGCAATATTGATATCCCGCCCTCCCCCCTGTGGACTATTTTAGTTGTTTTATTTTTCTTAGGTTTTGTGTGTGTATGCTATGTGTGACTGTAGGCTACTGCTGCCTGTCTTGGCCAGGACACTGGAAGAGATGTGTCAACTCAATGATGATTATTATTTTCAACTAACCAGTTGCCTTGGATTTTAAAATGTCAATGCACATTTCAGCCATGAGATAACAGTAAAAACTACTTAATAATTGATTTGTATGCATAGTATACTACACTTTCCATTGAACAATTAGCCCTGTTACCATAAATTGACTTATTTTATGATGTAATCAAATGGTCACACACTACCTGCTTTCAGACACACGTGTAAGTCCTGATATTCTCCTGATTGGCAGATTGATCTGTGAACAACTTATCCTGACATTTGTACCCTGAAAATCTTGTGAACAATACTATCCCTGAGGTAGTATTTTCTCCGTAGGAAATGTAAATTACCTTATATGTGAATGAGGAGTAGAAAGGCGTTATTTCTTACACCACCTCAGTGGACGTGTTGATGACTCTTCTGCATGTCATTGAGTGGCCCCCCTAAATTATAATCAGCCTGTCGCCCTTTTATGAAAGCTGAATAGGAATATTCTCTATTGTCAATCTCAACTGGTCATTGTGGTGACATTGGAAGGCAGAATCTGTGGTGTTTTTTTAAATGGTTACACACAATAAAAAGTTGAACCCGCAAAGATGTCTGTGAAATGTGTGACTTATTTGCAAGATATATATATATACATATATATAAATAAAGCCAGCTGAAATTGGCACTTTATAACAGTCTCAATAGTATAAGGTCAGATCAATCCATTATGGTATATATATATGTTTTTTCGATGCATTTGACAAATTTTTCTTCGTTTGTTATTGTTCCTTCAAAAAAAGTGCATTTACAAGGCCAAACGACCCACCGCATGGATGTATAGGGCGGTGACCTTGCAGGATGTGTATCTTGGCATTCTTCAGCCCACCAACCATAGAATGTTGAAGTGTCAGTGAGAGAAAGAACGATAATGGCAATGTTTCAGTGCGCATGCACAAACTTCATTATTTGGTGACCTTGCACATGGTGACAAACAAGGAATACTTGTAAATGTCATAAGAATGCCATCTCATTAAGTTTTAACAGGTAATTAAAAACACCCATCCATACCAACCCGGCATCCACCTCGACACAGAGAAAGAAATGGAAATAAACAGGACTGCGTTGAGCTCGGAGTGCATGTGGTCGTCTGTGTTCGTCATTTGTTGTTCAAAGTGCACGATTCTAAAACCGCGTCCATTTCCAGTTTTCAAAAGGTTCTTTGAAAGGTTGCTTATTTTTCCGGGTGTGTAATATATGATCGTGGGGATCTTTTCCTCTTTCGTCTTGTGATTCTACCCAACTGCAAATCTGGGTAGAGCTATTTTCAACCATAATCCTAAACCGAGGTGAAGTCGCAATGGTAATAAAGGTCTATGTAAAGGAAATGTCCTTCAACTATGGGCACCACATCGGTATTACCCAACCACTGCCTCCTTTACTGCGGTCCATCCTGGCTCATTATGCTTCCGCTGCCCCCCTCCCATTAAAGTAAACCCTAGCCCCTCTTGCAAAACATCCACGCACCTATTGTTGTATCTGTTCATCCGGGTGGTGCCTGTGCCCCAGAACTCTACTGATGTGGTAGAATAGGATTTCACCCAGGCCCCGGGGACGGAGGACTGCTCCCCAGATCCTGAACTCAAAGTGATGGACAAAAGAATCCAATACTGAACTTCTAATTAGGTTATTAAGGGTTATCAAAGGGTTCATTCAAAGTCAGGAAGTTATATTCCATGAACTCCATGGATGTCTCATGTATTTTCTATCAATTGCCTTCATTTCCTTCACGTCTATTAAAATTACAATGGATAAGATGGAGCCCCTCCCAGTTAGTAGGCAGGAGTCTTTGAGAATCAAAGGACTGAATAACAGTGTTCTGTCCGCTCTGGCTGTGCAACTGTCCGACGCGGACTGACTGACCCAGCGGAGCCCAGCTGGTTGGGTGGCTGGAAGGGAAGTAGGAGGGGTTTTGGGAGGACCGATGGTAAGATGAGACTTGTCCCCAATGCAGGACATCTTACCAGCTTTTTCTCTTTGTAGAGTATATCGTTCATAGGTTGATAACATTTTTCTGCATTGACAACTGCATTGACAACGATCTGCATTGACAACGGATATGTGCTGGTTATTTTAAGCTAAGCTATTTCTAGCTAGAGTTAATTGAAGTGTTACGTATTGCAACTTTAATGGATGGATGCTTCTCTCATTTGGCTACGTGAAATCAAGGACAGGGAGAGGATATGTGGAAAGAATTGCAGAAGGGATCAATGCGTAACTTTTCATGTATTCAACATAACTATCCACTAACCTACTGTGTACCGCAAGTTAGTGATTGAGAGAATAATTGTCCAGTGCTACAGAACTAGGCTCTCTTTGTACACAGCGAACACCCCTCAGAAAAGTAGGGAAATCGAATACAGTTTGAAGTTTGTGAGTTGAACATTGACCTGCACTGAAAATGATACACGAGAGAACCATACTTTCAAGTGCTTTTAACAATCTAATATTTAATGTGCTATCACAATCAATTGACCTTTGTTTCGGTGGCTGAGATCCAAACAGCAAAAGTTTTAATTAGGTTTTACAATCAACAATGTGTTTACCCTGTTGAAGATTCCCAGTGAGTGAGTTTCACTTGACCTGAGGACATGTCATGATATGAGAAAATAATAACCAGCTCTTTCTGCCAAACTTCTATGTGAAAAAAAAGCGACTTGTGCTCAAACTGTGCTCAACGTTGTTAAAACATCTCGTATTACCAGTGGAAAAGGGGTCAAGGGGCCGTCCGATGTCACACAATAACACACCGTGGTTGTGACTTCAATCTGTGCAGTTTTTTCACACTTCACCCCAACCCGACAATAAATGGTATCGTAATGACAGCACCTCGACCTCTCTTTCTCTCCGCCGTCTCTCCTTCTGCAAGATGGCCGACAGGAGCGCTGAAATCTCCCTGTGGATAAATATTTTTAAATAAAAATCCACAGCAGTCAAGCCCCGACCAACGCGTCCATGTTCTTCTTTTTAACATGCTTCTTCTGCTGGTTATGGATTATCTCCTCGCAGTGGAAAACCGCCAAACTCTATTGTTTGAAGTTTCCATCTTCCATGTGTTTATTCAGGATGGTATCCAGAAAGGCCTTTTGAAATTCTGAAGTGAGTGTGTGTATGTTTATTTGTGTTTCTGTGTTCTGTTGGCCATGTTTGCAGAGTTCACACGGTTAACCAAAAGATAGACAACAACTTCCAGCCGTCCTCCATCTTGCTCCATCATTTGTCGTTCTCCCCAGTGCAGGTGTCTAACCGCTACCTGTACGACAGCGTGCTCATGCTTGCCAACGCCTTCTACCGCAAGCTGGAGGACAGGAAGTGGCACAGCATGGCCAGCCTCAACTGCATGGGGAAGTCCACCAAGCCCTGGAACGGAGGCTGGTCCATGCTCGACACCATACAGAAGGTGAGCACGCTGCTGGGACTGGAGGGCTGGCTTGGTGACTGGAGGGCTGGCTTGGTGACTGGAGGGCTGGCTTGGTGACTGGATGGCTGGCTTGGTGACTGGGTGGCTGGCTTGGTGACTGAGGTGGCTGGCTTGGTGACTGGCTGGCTGGCTTGGTGACTGAGTGGCTGGCTTGGGGACTGGCTGGCTGGCTGGCTTGGTGACTAGGTGGCTGGCTTGGTGACTGGGTGGCTGGCTTGGTGACTGGGTGGCTGGCTTGGTGACTAGGTGGCTGGCTTGGTGACTGGCTGGCTGGCTTGGTGACTAGGTGGCTGGCTTGGTGAGTTGATGGCTGGCTTGGTGACTGGGTGGCTGGCTTGGTGACTAGGTGGCTGGCTTGGTGGCTGGCTGGCTGGCTTGGTGACTAGGTGGCTGGCTTGGTGAGTTGATGGCTGGCTTGGTGACTGGGTGGCTGGCTTGGTGAGTTGATGGCTGGCTTGGTGACTGGGTTGCTGGCTTGGTGACTTGATGGCTGGCTTGGTGACTGGGTTGCTGGCTTGGTGACTTGATGGCCAGCTGGGTGACTTGATTGTCTGGCACTGAGGCTGGTTGGATGTCTGGCTGGGTGGATGTCTGGCTGGGTGGATGTCTGGCTGGGTGGCTGGTTAGATGCTGGCTGTCCAGTCGTTCATTTCCAGGATATGAAATGTTTTTTTGTGGATATTGCAGTCTACCAAATATCCACATCCAATAATAACATCCTACAACAAAAGCTCAGTTCATAAGACAAAAATTAAATTTGTAGCACACCAATTATAGGGCTCAAGGGAAATGAGTCATCGTGCCACGTCATTGTAATAAACATGTTTTCTTTCTTAAATCCATCCCACAAATATTGGCATTATATTGTTTGAAATGTCATGGCAAATGGCAGTAAATTGGCAATACTTCACGCTGTAACGGAGATACTACGACTAGACCCACACATGCATGCTCTCTCCCACACACACACGCACAAACATGCACACGCACGCATGCACGCACGCACACAAACAGACGCATACATACACTGGCCAAATTCTATATTCTTTCCTAACGATGACATCGACATCCCCTGATGAAACAAAAAAAAGCGGGCCTTGCGGGTAGCATGGCATAACAGGATGGCTTTGTGACTTGTTTTTATGGGCTTCCGGACATCAATGGATGTCTGTGGCACCGAAAGGGGAGAGCTGGCGAGACCGTGCTGCATGGAGGAAAAACATTATTTACTTTTAGTCCTTTCAATGGGGTGGTTGAAAAAAAAGGCCATGTCCTTTCACAAACAGGATCCAGACTGTCTGTTGTGTGGAAGGCGAACAAGGTGTGAATTTAAACCTTATTTTTTGTGATCTGGGAAGATATTTCCACCATGTGCAAAGCATACCGAATAAGCAGAGAGAGAGAGAGAGAGAGAGAGAGAGAGAGAGAGAGAGAGAGAGAGAGAGAGAGAGAGAGAGAGAGAGAGAGAGAGAGAGAGAGAGAGAGAGAGAGAGAGAGAGAGAGAGAGAGAGGAGAGAGAGAGAGAGAGAGAGAGAGAGAGAGAGAGAGAGAGAGAGAGGAGAGAGAGAGATCGATCCTATGTGCTCTGCCAACATATAAACAATCCTCATCCGATGTGTGTTGCCTGTTGCCATAGGGACGGATCAGCGGTTTGACAGGGGTGATGGACTTCCGTGCTGCCGGCGCCAATTCCCACGTGCAGTTTGAGATCCTGGGGACGAGCTACAGCGAGACGTTCGGGAAGGACGTGAAACGGGTGAGTCCAGTGCACTGTATTTGTACTTTGTAATTTGCCTTTAGTCACGGTTACGCTGTCAAGGGGCCCGAAAACATTTACTGTGGAAAGGGGTCACAGTCCCCTCCAATGTCACACAATAAAACGGGTGTGGCCATGACCGCAGCATTCAGCCTTTTCCCAGTTCCCCTCAGCCTAACAATTCGTTTGGGAGACGAGGGTAACGACATCACTACTTCCCTTCTCCTCCTGGTATTCTCCTTCTACAAGATGGCTGACAGGAAATCGTAAAGAGTAAACTGATAACGGAAAAGCTAAGCGAAGGGTTCGTCCCCTAATCTGCCCATATAGGCTTCTTAGAGACAGAATCCTAACCTCTATTCCTGCTCCCTAAAGACATAGACAGGCTCACACTGAACTCACACAACCCTGTTTATTGTCTGCTTAATTTAAAAATAATTTATTACAATTACAATTAGCAGACGCTTTTATCCAAAGCGACTTATATCGGTTAATACACACATTGACACACCGACGGCAAAGTCAACCATGCAAAGCGACAGCTAGGACTCAGCTACTCACCCTATTTAATATTTTAAATATTACAATCCTCAGGCCTGGCTACATCAAAAAAGCTTTTGTAAGAATTTCCTATGAACCTGCTCTGTGAAATGAATCCCTCTCATCCACCTGTTAATGTCATCAAGAAATAAAATGGATTGGTTTGGAATCTGTTCTGCAACATACAAGGAACAATTAGGGCTACACCCGTTCTTTCATATTATTAGTTTTAGCCATTATAGTTCAACTGTATTCATTGTTATTCTCTCTTTCCTTTTCATTCTCATCATCATTCTTCCATCTTGAAAGCCCCACTTTGAACGTTGGTACACCGGGGCAGTGTAATTGGTCAGTGTTACTATATGTGTGACCACATCTGTAACACAAACCAGAATAAGTTGCCTTTTAAACTCACAAGGAACCCTGAGTGTGACAACGCTCGTGTTTGATGGACGATGGAGAGAAGATCGCTTGTGAATATCACAATGAAGCTATCATCCCGGAGGAAACCAGTCGCCGTAGCAACAGTCATGGTCATCACCAAGGGTCCCACTACCACCACTTTGTTGCCTCTCTCGTGTGTGCTTTTTACCACTGCATCTGTGTGTTGGCAATGTTTCTCCAAAGAGCAGGGGAGTCAAGTTAAACAGTGCCCTCTACTGGATCTCTTAGAATAAGGAGTACTATCATCTGCCTGTCTTGATCTTGTTGAGATTGCATTACATTGATTAGCATTGATTTTTTTTTTCAAAGTCAGGAATCTGAATTTGTTTACCTTTTTTGAAATGGTCATCATAATTATTACTGATTCAGTGTCTTTAAACAGCAAAGGAGAACACAGATATTGTTACTTATTGTTATTCATGGCCGAGTATTAAGTAAGTGATTAATTAAGTGAGTTTGTTCATGAGTAATGCTGAGATATCTCAGCAGAGCCCTCCTCTTTTAAATGTGTGTCAAAAGAACCAAGAGTATCACCTTTCAATCATTGTTTCTGCAAAACTCTCCCCTCAAAAGAGTGGGAGCCATTTGTTGTGGCAGCTGCCCTTATTCAGTCAGGGCCTGTGAGAGGAATGAAGAAGAATGGAGTCTCCTGGCAGTCTTATGGCGCAGAGCTGACCAGAAGCACTAATGAAGATTTAATCACCACTCACAGCTAACTGAAAATCCCCAAGTCGCTTCATCATCATGTGACCATTAGCATTAGCTGGGATATGAGACGACACTCCACACAAGGATCAGTACGCATGCACACACATGCCCACAATCAAGCACATACAAACACACACATGCACACAGAAACACATGCACACATACATGCATGCAAGCAGACACACAGAGACACAAACACACACATAAACATGCATGCACACACAAACGAATGCGCACAAAATGCATGCACACACACACACACACACACACCTGCACACATGCATACTTCTACAGCTCCCTAAAAACACATCCCTCACACCCCCTCACACACTCATATACGAGCAGTTTATTTGCACATTCGACGTGGGTAAAAGTAACAGGCAGGAGAATTGTGTTGCTTCCATCTTGGGTGTCAGATGAGCTGTAGGCCAGAGAGGCAGAGGCCAAGGCCCTCACCTCCGGGACCTTGTATCTGAAGCCCATTAGTGGTAGAGACAGGGGCCCGGTAATGGAACCAGCCAATTGGTTGTTGTTCTTGCTGTTCATTACACAATGATGTGGCCTGTATGTGTGTCTCCTGTTTGTCCATCCAGCCCACGGAGCAGATGAATTACTATTGCACCAACACTTCATCAGGAGGGTGAGTTTCACCCAATCTCACGGCGGTCTAAACCCAGCTCTCGCTCCCTGTTAGTGGGGAGAACAATCCAAAGGCCGGTGGATTCTGTTTCTCAAAGTAAGCAAGAGCCGACGTTGGAGGATCAAAAAGCGGTGTCGCAACGACCGTTTGTCTGCGACAGGCCAGTTATCCCTGTGGTGACTCCTCTGACACCTGCTCTATCCCAAAACTTTCAGACGGATGTGAGGCGGCACTTTCACACTGTGTCCTCATAGTGAAAGTCAAGATCAAGCAGGCTTTTGCCCTTCTGCCCTCCTGCGATTAGTTCCCGTGCTATTCTTGAGCCTGTTTTTAACCTACCAGCGTTAGTTCAAACGCAGTCGACTTAAATCGTAAGAGTTGAGTAAGTCAGGGGGTCACAATACTATATCAAAACGGGGTGCAACACCAAGCTAGTTCTCACGTAGCGCAGTTCCTGAATATTTACTGGTACTAACCCCTAGCCAGGTGTAAATAGTGGCGGTTAGTGACCAAGAATATACAGCTAAATACAGAATATATATCATTAATGTAGGGGGGGGGCTGTGGGGGGTTGTGGCTAAATATGCATTGCCCTGATCCCAGTAGCGAGTGCTCGTTTCCATAAAGGATACTGTGCCGGTTTAATCTTTAACTCTGTTTAAAGGTGTTTCAACATACATTAGTACATGAGTGCAACTCAACATACAGTCAAGTCTGTCAGTTATACGAATGGATCTCCTCCTCAGTGCCATGGTAGGTTGTTGTGTTGAGGGTTAAGTTACGTTACGTGGAAGCAACAATGAACTGCTTAAGTTCATTCTACACGTTCTGAGTTTCTTAAATAAGGAACACGTAGTTGGGGCAGCCCGAACCTGGTCCTGCCTTGTGTTGAAGGAGTTTAGGTTGTTGATTTGTTTTGCCACATATTGCTGCTATTAGGAGTAGGAACCAAAACTAGTTGGGACATCATGATAGTATTGGATCTCACCCCTAATGTGTGGCAAAATAAGGCTATTCTACCGTCTGGGCTGGGCGGGAGGGGACTATGTCAAACTAATTTGTGTCTCTGCCTTTAAATTCTGTCTTCTTCTTTCATCTCATTTTTCCAATTCCCTGGCTTCCTCTTCGTCCATTCCCCTCTTCATCTCTTCTCTTCATTTCTTTTCCCTCGTCTATTCCGGTTATTTTCTCTATCTCTCTCTCTCTCTCTAGGGCTCTCTGGGGCTCTCGCTCGCTTTTGCTATCACTCTCTCTCTCTCTCTCTCTCTCTCTCTCTCTCTCTCTCTCTCTCTCTCTCTCTCTCTCTCTCTCTCTCTCTCTCTCTCTCTCTCTCTCTCTCTCTCTCTCTCTATTTATCTTGCGCTCTCTCTTTCTCTCTCTCTCTCTCTCTTTATCTCTCTCTCTCTCTTCTCTCTCTCTCTCTCGCTCTTTATCTCACTCTTTCTATCTCTCTCTCTCTCTCTCCTCCGTCTCTGTCATCGTTTATCCGCATTCGGTCCATTTTCTCCTTGGCCTGATGGCTCTCAGATGAGGCGTATTTTCGGTGAGCAGCAGTAATGAAGACTGAAATACCATTTCCTCGGTCGCTGCTGTGAGTTTTTCCATGTCCAAGGGCTGCGGTGGCGTGATCGATGCGGCTGTTTGTTTGTTGTTGTTTGTTGGTGGTCGGGTGGCCGTTCTTAGGTTTCCCTGTTTACGGTTATTGATGTGTCGGCTTGTCTCTAAGCTGCAGATATTGCTAATGACTTCCAGCCTCTACAAAAATGTCCATTTTAATCTGTGATTACTGCCTTTACAGAGTCAAGGATCATGCATAATGTTTGGTTTCATTTCAAAGAGAGAGAGATCTCAAAGTTATATTTGAAATCACCTCAAAATAAATAATTTCATACCCTGATTTATTTGGATTTGGAAATGAGTTGAGCGCTTTGAGTATAATAATGATAATAATGAAACATACCATTACATTTTGACATGGTTAAACTCGAAGATGGCAAAGGTGGAGCTTGTCCAATGAGTCTTAGTCAATGTTGATGTAGGGTGGAAAAGTGGTCTATAGAAAGCAGGTAGCGCTGTCATCACATTCGGTTTACTTACTCAATGGGCTATTTGAGGGATTAGTTGTTTGCAAGAAAACACAAGGAAGGAAAAGCAAGAAAAGAGGAGGCGCCTTCTCAGTTGTCGACGGCCCTCTTTGAAACGTTGATGAAGTCTAGTCTAAAAATGACGTATCCTAAGCTTTTAACTAAAGCTTCCATGTTGGGAATCAACGGAGAGGGGGGAATAAGTGATTTGTGATCATTTTGAGTTGAAATTTCCACGGAAAATGATTTCAATCGGATTCCTCTGAGCTGCATCCTCTTCCAAGGAAGAGTGTCTCCCTCCGACTCTATCCCATCATCTTCCTCCTCCTCTTCACACTCCCTCTAATCGCTTCCCTTGTTCTCTTGAATGTTATGTCCTCTTCCCCCCTCCCCCCAGCCTTTTATTTATCTGGTTCCTGTCGTCTTTATATCCTTAGACATAAAGCTCCCCCCGTCTCTTGGTCTATCCGTCTCCTCCTGATAGTACATCTCTCTCGCTCTCACTGTTTCCGTCTCTCTGACTCCTTCTCCGTCCGTCAGTCTGTTCTTCGATCTGTTCAGCAGCCCTGTCTGTCTGTCTTACTAACAGCATGCATGTACATTTTTTCCGATCCGACTGTCCCTCTGTCTGTTCTTAAAGATCTCCTATTATACTACTTTTCTGGTCTTAATTTCTTATTAATGACTCCTATAGAGCAACCTGACACGAATCACAGCCCAAAAAACTGTGTCGATTTTCGGGAAACTCTTCCTCTCATCTGGGCGCTTTCAGCATTCTCTGTCAACACACTCGGCTTCGCCCTTCTCCGCCCCCTCGCCCCCCACCTGCCAACCCCACTCCGTTGGGATTGGTTACCTGCCGGAAGAGCATGTTCCAGCTTTACCATACATGGGAAATCTGGGCTGTTCTACGTAGATAAATCCCGGAAATTTGAAAAAGTGAATCGCGACCGGCGTCCCTAGTGTTTAGTGCTCTGCACCCCAGACGGTCAGCAGGGAATACGTCTCAATGCATGCACGTCATTATTTGACACTTTAGTATGGTTAAACATGACTATAAATCATTTTAACAACATTTATTTATAGGTCCTAAAACCTCTTTAAATCTGTTCATCAGCCGAGTCTTCCTGACCACCTGCCAGATAGCATGTCGTGCTGTCTCTCTGTCCGTCTCAATGCCTCCTTGTAGCCTATGTCTGTCCGTCCATATATATCAACCAGACAACCTACATATCCCCTTTTTCCCTTCCTGTCCTTTAAGTGGACCTCCCTACTCGCTCTGAATGTCCTTCATACATAAGGTGTGTGAGTGTGCATGTGTGCGCGCTTGTGTATGTGTGTGCGACTGTTGCGTGCACGCAAGTGTGTATATGTGTGTGTGTGTGTGCATGGGTGACAGACAAGCAGGCAGGCTGGTGGCCCCCTCGCCGCTACATCAGTGCTGATAAGGCCCTCCTTTTGTTTCAGAGTCATTTAAAGCGCTGGTGGTTTATCGCCGCGGTTCAGGTGTGTGGAGATAAGCCTGGCGGCATCACCCCAGCCCCTCTTCGCAGTGACGGGATGCAGAGTGTGTTGTGTGTGTGTGTGTGTGTGTGTGTGTGTGTGTGTGTGTGTGTGTGTGTGTGTGTGTGTGTGTGTGTGTGTGTGTGTTTATGTTTGTGTGTATGCATGCTAGTGTGTGTGTGTGTGTGTGTGTGTGTGTGTGTGTGTGTGTGTGTGTGTGTGTGTGTGTGTGTGTGTGTGTGTGTGTTTGTGTGTGTGCACGTGGGTGCGTGTGCATGCGTGTTTGTGTGTACGTGTGTGCATTTGTGTCAACATCAGTGTGTGTGTATTTGTGCATGTCACTGTGTGTGTGTGTGTGTGTGTGTGTATTTGTGTGCGTGTGTGTGGGTGTGTGTGTGTGTGTGTGTGTGTGTGTGTGTGTGTGTGTGTGTGTGTGTGTGTGTGTGTGTGAGTGCGCGTGTCTGTGTCTGTGTCAATGCAATGCTTTTAGGAACATCGAGCCAAACCGTAAAACAAGCACAAACAACAAGCACACACATTCAGACTGCAACAACAGAAAACGTATTACCTGTGGACATACGACTGCACGCACCATGTGATGCAATCAAAGGCAATGAACCCCGAGCGAAGAACAAAAGAGTGAACGGAGTGAACAGACAGGAGGAGCACTTAGTCAATAGCTTCCTGTCTTGATTAACTCGTCAATGTGTTGGAGTCAGAAGCAGGAGCTGTCACAACGCCTCATGTTCTCAGTATAAAAAGATAGGTTCGGGACTTAAGGGAGTCTGCTTTTCTGTGCTTCTCTTTTTTTTATATTGATACACATCACATAAACGTTTTTTGTTTGTGTCTTAAAGAAACTGCCTTTTGCCTGTTTCTTTGCAGATGGCTGAGGTGTTGTGTGTGCTGCAAACGCACTACTTGTTCTTGTTCATTTAAGATGCACCAGTCATAAGACAAACAGGACATGCCCTGTGGACACGTAATGCCCAGCGCATTAGTTAAATGTGTTTTTCTCTTTCTTTCCTGTAGACCTCTGCACTAAAATCCAATCACATAGTCGGTTGAGAAAACACACTCATCGTTCGATTTTCTAAACCTTAACCTGGACTGTTTTAAATGCATTTTATGCTTTTGAACAAGTAGAAATGTCACTATAGTAAAGCAATAATACAGGCTTAAACACTTTGACATTGTTAAAAAAAAACATCCACCATTGATTTCCTTTTCATTCAAGGATTAATTTTCTTGAAATGTGTCAAAGTGTACTCTATGGTTACTTAATTTGTTACCGGCTGTTGTTTCAGGCTTCCCGCGATCTGCTCCAGTGGGCTATTTTCCAAATTTGGGTAGTTTGGTATAGTTAACCAGAATTACTTTCGCTATCCTCTCTCAACATAAGGAGCCAAGATTCTGTAAATGGTACATTTATAAATTTGCAGTTTGAGAAGTCTGCAGTGATACAATATATCACACCGCCGATCAAAGGGTTGTAGAGAATAATATATGACATTCATAATTTACATTCATTCATAACACAAAGCTACTACTGAGGCTAACAAGTTGCTGTGCTAAAATAAACCATCTTATCTTCAATGAGCATGAGATTTGGAATGATTCCTCTTCCTGTTGTTCTGATAGACAGACATACACACGCACCCACATAGACACACACAAACATACACACACTCAAGTACCATACACACACAAACACACACACTTACTCTTTCGTCATTATTTTCAGCACATTGCTTAAGATCTATTTACAGAAAGAGAATCTTTCATCTACACACACGCACACACGCACACACACACGCACACACACACCCACACACACACGCACACACACACACGCACACTACCACACCTTCATGGCTAAATATATGTTTAACTTTCCACCTTGTTTTTCCGACCACATGGAGGAAAGACACTGAAGGACTCTGACTCATCGGGCACTGCAGAATGGCTATGGGGGAAAGCAAGGAATGCATAATACAATTTAAATATACCAATACAGCCCATTGGGTACTGCTGTACACAAATGAGGGTGTGGGCTGGAGACAGCAGCCCTTGAAGGAGCCTCATGTCTGGCCAACATTGCTTGTCTTGTCAGCTTGACTCTGAAAGACCACTCCAGGTGACGTGTCAGCGCTCTCAGGAACTGTTTGTCCCGCCTCCAGCGCTGATTAAGAATTTAAAGAGATGCTTCAGTTCTCTGATGTCTGACATAACTCAAGAAGCTGATGGTGTGGAATGGAAAGGTCTCAAGATGACTTAGGGTTGAGTTGTATATCCTGTGTGTGTGTGTGTCTGTGTGTGTGCGTGCGTGCGTGCGTGCGTGCGTGCGTGCGTGACTGTGTGCGTGCTGTGGTGCGTGTGCGTGCGTGCGTGCGTGCGTGCGTGCGTGCGTGCGTGCGTGCGTGCGTGCGTGCGTGCGTGCGTGTTTCACTTTGTTTTACGAATAGATTAATATCTTTAGAAAGGGTGTTTGCACTTAGGGATAATTCACTTTGATTTTTTAATTAATCTTATCACAATCAAATGATTTACCTATTCAGCCAAGTATGCCATCATTAAGCAAAGGTTTATTAGTTAGGAATTAAATAAAGTTGACTTCCTCTTTAAGTTAAAAATGCAACGTGCCTTCACACAGCAAGCTAACATTCTGTAGGTGTCCTTTCCTCTCGATCTCCAAATACGATTTCACACAACATAACTTTCTTCTCGGCATATTCTACTTTGTATTTTGTCAGTTCTTTGCTCTTAGTGTTGAGGATATGTCACAATTTAATGTCATCTTGGAGTCATCCATTTAAATTGTCCTCTCTCTCACTGCAACCAGCGTCCTCAGTCACTGTTATCGTTGCCCTCAGTCAGCCAGCCGGTCAGAGCGTCTGCTTTGAAGGTCCTGATTATAGCATTTGAATTCCACATGCGGTTGCCATGAGAACCGCCGTTCACTTTTTAAATGTTCGCCCTCAGTACACATTTAAAGAGCCGCCTTTGGTTCCTTACTCCATTTAACTTTTATTATCAATTTGTTTGTTCCCTATTTATCTACCATTGACAATTGAGTCACTAAGCTACGTATAGGCCACCGGATTACAAAGTCGAATGTGACTTACATGTAAATTACTTATGAGCAGGTAGGAAATGTAGGCCTCAAGGACACTTATAGATTGTGGACGCCCTCGTTGAAATCCAGGTTAAAGCTGTGCCCGATGGACTATCATCTCACTTCATAAAGACAGAAGAGTTTTTAAAACCCAAACCACATGAGCCTGTGACCTCCACCCCTGTCCTTCTCTGTTCCCCTCGTCTCTGGGCTCCTCCCCCTTGTGACCCTGTGGTTCTCTCCTCCGCAGCTGGCGAGCTGGGACTCCACGAGGGGAATGAACGGCAGCCTGAAGGAGAATCGCATCGAGAGCAGCATGCAGGGGGTCACCCTCAAGGTGGTGACGCTACTGGTGAGTCGAGGGGGGCAAGGGGTGGTGGTGGAGGTGGAGGTGGAGGTGGAGGTGGTGGAGGTGGGGGTAGTGGTGGAGGTGAGGGGTGGGGCTGGTGAGGTGGAGGTGTGGTGGTGGTCGAGGTGGTGGGTGTTGGTGGATGGTGTTTGAGGTGGAGGTGTGGTGGTGGGGGTTTGGATGGTAGTGGTGGTGGTGGGTGTGGAGGTGTGTGGGTGGTGGTGTGGGTTGGATGGTAGTGGGGTGGTGGTGGTGGTGGTGGAGGTGGTGGTGGGTGGAGGTGTGGTGGTGTGGTGGAGGTGAGTGGCAGGTGATGGGGGTTGGTGGTGGTCGAGGTGGAGGTGTTGGTGGTGGGGGTTTGGATGGTAGTGGTGGTGGGGGTTTGGATGGTAGTGGTGGTGGAGGTGTTGGTGGTGGTGGATGGTGTTGGTGGTGGGGTTGGTGGAGGTGTTGTGGTGGGGGTGATGGTGATGGTGGTGTTGGTGGTGGGGTTGGTGGAGGTGTTGTGGTGGGGGTGATGGTGATGGTGGTGTTGGTGGTGGTGTTGTGGTGGTGGTGGTGGTGGTAGTGGTGGTGGAGGTAGGGGTAGCGGTGGAGGTGAGGGGTGGGGCAGGTGATGGGGGTTGGCGGTGGGGGTAGGGGTGGTGGGAGGAGCCCACTGACAATTAATATCCCGGCCAGCAGACAATTACCTCAGACTAAAAATAATGTTGTTGTGCGTCACCAGGGAAAATACAATGTTTTTTTATGTCCCCTCATAAAACAAGAGAGAGTCATTTGGAAATGCTTAAAGAGGATGGCATGAGTGATGGATGTGGGCAGACACATTTGCACGTACATATGCTTTTAGTGGTTTGAAGAGGCACTGCAACAAGGTACCAAACAACAAAATGCTCCATATACATATGGAGCAAACATGTCAAGCCAATGAAATAGCGAAACATGATCCTGAAACATTGTGCCTCCCCTGATGCACTTCGTCCTTGTCACAGTTTTTGGCCATTTCTGAGGATTTATAAAGTATTCCAGCTCACCTTTGAATCGACAGAGCACCGGCAAGCTATTAAATTCAACCTTTCATTGCCGCACCCTATCCTTGACTTTTGCAGTGCAAGAAGCCACAGTTTATGTCCCTGCATTCCTTGCCCTTTCCCTTCTCGTCGAGCTCCTACTTCTCATGTGGTCTCACTCCCGCTCTCGCTGCCTCCTCCTTCTTACCCAACTCTTTCTTTTTATTACGCGATGACACTCCCAACCCATTACAAACGAGCCATGGTTGGGTGCGTTACATTTAGAACGGGCTAGTTCAGACTGATGAGGCTAAGGCCGTTGCCATGGCACCAAATGTTACAGATCAACTGTCGCATGGAGGAAGAAAGGCTTCTTATTAAGACAGAGTTTGGCTGGGAGCACTTAAGGAATTCTTAGTTTAGGTGTCACAGGAAACTTTTAAAGATGATGGACTTTCTGACATTTCAAAATCGAGTCCGCACAGGAATTATTGACCGCTGGTAAACGGAGTCTTTGATTAAGTACAGAGGCATAAATATAAAAGGTAATGGACAAGCAGGTAGTCACCAACACACGCAGTTATGATCCAAGTATCACAGATATAGTGCTTCATAATAAAAAATCCATTATCTCTATGCTGTAACACCCGGAACACGGAGAAAATAAACATCATATATTTCCATACAATTAATTTGCAACTAATAGACGTCCAAACAGCTAACCCCCGTCCATCTTCTCGGTGACTTCATCGTGAACAGGAGCAGCCGTTCGTCATGGTGGCAGAGAACATCCTGGGTCAGCCCAAGAGGTACAAGGGCTTCTCCATCGACGTCCTGGACGCCCTGGCCAAGACGCTGGGCTTCAAGTACAACATCTACCAGGTCGGGGACAGCAAGTACGGGGTGGCGCTCGCCAACGGGTCATGGAACGGCATGATCGGAGAGCTCATCGGCAAGGTTAGACCCGGGGTGACACTCCCAGTCACATCCCCCCCGCATCCCAACTGTCGTTTGCTCAGCACTCACGCAATATTTGGGAATGTGGAAGGAGTTCTGTTAGCATAACCCCGATATGTAGAACGTGATCATAACCATGATATGTGTAGCATCATTTTTGTTTAAAAAAGGACTAGGGTTGCTTTGTTTTCCACAATTTTTGAACACATTAAGCCGATATGGATGCATCATAAACTAACGATAAAAGTTAACAGGCGAAAGCTTTGGCAGGTGTTTTTTAGCAAAGCATTTATTTATGTTCCCTTTATTCCCTGCTAATATGGGATCCTGGGACATGTAACAGCCATCAGTCAGCATCAGGCTGTAGCCTCGGTCAGGTTCAGTCTTATCGCTCAAACTGTGTATCTGAGGGCCTCTGGGTTTAGGTGGGAATGACTGATGGTTGTATGTGCTCCATACATCTGACAGGATAAGTATCCACTGCTCATCATCACTACTGTTTGAACGCCCTGACAGACGTCACTTTGAGATATTAATCGTGGAGGAAATACAAAATAAACCCATTTTTACTACCATATTTCCTTGTTTGGGACAATTCAAAATATTTACAGATAGATCAGAAATCTGACATGTTTATGCAATTGTTTGAACCAAAAAAGTGAAAGTATTTCTTTAATATTCTTTATAAACTTAATAAAAGAATACATACACAAAATGGTATATGAAATGCAATAGTATATTGCATTTCATTTTATTCACTTATTATATAAGTTGCATTTCATATAACTAAATACATTTGAATAAACTTCTCTGAAGGAAATAGTTATGGTCTTTTCCGGGGCTGGTTACCACCATGGATTTCGGGGACCTTGTCAACATGCTAACAAGATGATGACCTAATAGCAAACATGTTGTTGTGGGTTTCACTGTGTGCTGGATCAGCTGTCCCCTGACCCCAATATAGTAGACCTTAATGGGAAAGCTAATGGGCTAGCAGCACAGTAGTACGCTGAGAGCTACTCTATACTGTGTCAACTGACCCCTGAGGCCTATTCTCTCCCCCGACGTCCTGTATAGCTACTTCACTCTTTCAATGAATCCCAATGGGGACAATTGCTGATCAGGAAACAATTTCCACTGAGTTCTCAAACCGGGGCCCGGTCAGACACTCTGCCATGTGTTCGGTATTGGAGAACTACAGGAGGGTGTAAGATGGTAAAAAAAAACTACATTTAGGAAGACACAAAAAAATTCCCGACCCATCCATTTCCTCACAACACAAACCCTTACAACCACGACCACACCCCTGCACCGACCCAACCCTGACCCCATCTGTCCTGTGCCTGTCCGCAGCGGGCCGACCTGGCCCTGTCGGCCATCACCATCACCCCTGAGAGGGAGAGCGTGGTGGACTTCAGCAAGCGCTACCTAGACTACTCTGTGGGCATCCTGATGCGCAAGACGGAGGAGAAGATTAACATCTTCTCCCTGCTGGCGCCCTTCGACCTGGCCGTGTGGGCCTGCATCGCCGCCGCCATCCCCGTAGTGGGCGTCATGATCTTCCTGCTGCGGCGGATCGCGGCCGTGCGGTCCCAGGGCAGCGCCTCGGCCGGTGGTGGTGGGGGTGGTGGTGGAGGCGCTCACCCAGCGGCCTCCATGTCCAACTCGCTGCAGAGCGCCATCTGGATCGTCTACGGGGCCTTCGTCCAACAAGGTGAGCGGGTTTCTTGGGGGACTGGATGGGAAGGTCCGGGTCACTACTTTTATTTTATTCAATGGGGGTTAGGACGACGAAGCTCTGGCCTTTTGGTTTTGCTCACCTTCACTCGCATGGAACAGGAGGAAACACACACAACAGTTTGGAAGAATGATGCATTCTTCAAACTTGCGCGTGTGTGTGAGTGTGGGGCAATGATGTGATGCGTTCTTCAAACTACATGGCAAATAGTGTATGTGTGGTGTGCGTGTGTGTGTGTCTGTACATGTGTGTGTGTGTGTGTGTGTGTGTGTGTGTGTGTGTTGTGGAGGGGGGGGGGCAATGATATCTAGTAGTGTATACTTTATTTTAATAGTTGAGGCTGGCTAGTTGGACTAAGCACATTTTACTTTAGAAAAGAGACACGAGCCAATAAACACGCCAATGTCTGCACCCTTGGCTTTTGAACTGTGTCTGGGTGTTGTTATGCCACGGTGCCTACAGGTACCTTTAACTGTGACAAGTGTCTATATCAGTGACTTGATACTGAAAAGGCCTTTGCACTAAAGCATTCATTGTTCTGGGAGCCGTTTGTTTATGCCTGCATCCGTTATTTAAAGGAGAGGTTGCATTCTCTTTGACTCCAGGACTACTTTTCTCAATGCTTCTTGGTCTTAATATCGACTGGTCTTGCTTCATTTAATCACGTGTTGCATTTAGTTGGGTAACCCGAAGTTGGGTAACCCGAGTCTCTTTGATACAGACTTCTGAAGTTCTGAATGTCGGAAGAAAAATGTATTTCCCTCGATGATTTTGTAATGATGTTATCACATCTGCCGTGGCTTTATATACGGACACATGCGCAACCGCACACACATATCCACGGACACACACATAAAGAGCTGATATATGTTCAAACACAGCATGTCTGTAATGTTATTGGAACACATGCTAGTCTGAGTTTCTTTTGTTATTTCGATACTGCTACTTTAAATTCAGGGGATGTGTGGGGGAAAATTTTTGTCTTAATGTCCTTGGCTCATCTAATGTCCAGGCGACCTTAACCTTTCCCCGTATCAAAGTAATTTCATAGGAGAATGAAAGCAGATGATGATGGATGCAGTGTTGTCGACTAGAAAGTTAGCGTTTCTTTAGGGCCATCCGAAGGATACAGCTGCTCATGCCTTTATGCTTCCCGACGACTATATATTCATTACTTTTCAGATTTCCTCCCAGCTTTTACTCTTGACATTTGTATGGCTTCACGGTTGGAAACCGCAACGCGTTCTGACACCCCCCCCCCCCCCCCCAGTCCTACTCTTGTGCGCTCGGTTATGAACATTCACTGAGACTCAAGGGAGATGGACATAGAGTCGGACACCGACACGATGGGAAGATACCAAAGACAATACGAGCATCTATCTGTGTCTTGTTTGTGGGGGAAAAGGCCAGATACACATGAGGTGACACTCTGGAACGCGAGGTTAGACTGGAGGGAACACAAAGCGAACATTATGACATGACAGTGTGCTGTGGCTGCCTTGATAGGCTGTAGTAGGAGTTACACAACGCACCCAGATGTTTAGGAGGAGAATCTTTCTTCTTCATACCCTGGCCTGACAATAATAATGATGATTCATGTTTTTTTGGGTCTGTCTGTGTACACAGAGACTATGGGGTCAGAACAGTCTCAATAATAATGAATGCACAGAGAAGGATTCACAAATGTATTTTGTGATTTATATATAAATTTCTCTCTTCTCACAACTACATTTCAATGCACACACAAATGGATATCGGTATGTAGGCTATGAATGTAAAATAAATCCCTTTACAAAAATGAGTTTCCAAAAACACATTTCTGATCCAAACACAAATGTTTCTTGTTTTAAATAAATGTCATATAAATCCATAAATATATGAATTAAAAATTATATTTGCAATTTTCATCAAAAATGTATTTGGATGTTGTTACATTTATAAACAAACTGTTAAACTTGAATTAACAAGACGCTTTTCATTTGTGAACTTGTTTGCATTTGTGTGTGAACTGGTCTGTATATATGTGGATTTTTGAGACTCTCCTGACGTGGCTGGATTCACAAATGCATTTTTTTCAACAAGGAACTCTCTGTAGCCAATCATATGCCTCCCTGGTTTTCATCCAATCACATGATTGCAGTTCCGACCTCTGAAGAATAACGGCCAATCTCAATTCTCTATTTTACCACTTCCCCTTCCCCCTTCCCCTTGGTTTTGCGCGTGCCCGTGAGACGAAGGGCTATCTCAATTCTCATTTCGATCGAGGGGTAGGGATAAGGGCAAGGGGTAGATACCCCTTAAAACCAAGTAAGATCGGGAGCTTACTTGAAACCAAGGGGTACCCACAATACACTGCGCAACCGGCAGCTTCAAGTTTGTGATCAACAATTGTCGCCTCTGGTGACGTGCAGCCAGCTAGCGACGATGTATGATGACGTAACCGTAACGAGTGTTGTCTCAATTCATAGGGGTATGTTGTTACCCCTAGCCCTTAACACTCTGTTTCAAGGGCCAAGACGTAGGGCAAGGGGAAGGGGCAAGGGGAAGGGGAAGGGGTAAAATAGAGAAATGAGATTGGCCGTAAATCTTGAATCCAGCCACGTCAGAAGTGTGTAAAAAATCCACCTATAAATACAGACAACAAATTTTCACAAATGAGGAACGTCTTGTAAATTCAAGTTTAACAGTTTGTATATAAATTTAACAACATTCAAATACATTTTTTGATGAAAATTGCAAGATATTTTTTTACTTCAAATACAGTATTTATGGATTTATTTTACATTTTTTTAAGAAAACACATTTGTGTGTGGATCAGAAATGTGTTTGTGAAACTTATTTTTGTATATGGATTTATTTTACATTTATGCATACCGATATCCATTTGTGTGTGCATTGATATGTATTTGTGAGAAGAGGGTAATTAAAAAAAAAGTTATATATAAATCACAAATTACATTTGTGAATCCTTCTCTGTGCATTCATTATTATTGAGACTGACCCCATAAGAGACAGATCAAATGTGTTTTGTTGTCTATATTTATATTTGTATTTGACAGTGAGATGTGGTAGCTGAGGTAAGAGGAACACCTATATCTAGAACAGGGTGTTCAGGTTGTCAGAGTATGTGTTTGTGCGGCGGGGGATGGGGGGCTTATTGGATTGATGCTCAGGTGTGGGGGCGAGTGTGAAGGAGAGCTCCCCTGCGCATCGATGACTCCTCACCCCCTCTCTCCCCGATGAGAGGGTTCTTGTCTCGCATGGTTGACACCACCCTCAGAGCTTCTGTGTGTGTGTGTGTGTGTGTGTGTGTGTGTGTGTGTGTGTGTGTGTGTGTGTGTGTGTGTGTGTGTGTGTGTGTGTGTGTGTGTGTGTGTGTGTGTGTGTGTGTGTGTGTGTGTGTGTGAGAGAGAGAGAGTGTGTTGAATTGTAAAGTGATTAAAAGAAAGTACCTTCAAAATGCATTTTTCATTTTGCTCTTCAGATGTTTACAGACTTCCCTTCTCCCGACATAGCCCTCCGGTGTGTGTGTGTGCGTATGTGTGTCAGTGTATACTGTGTGTGTGTGTGTATTTGCGTGTGTGTGTGTGTGTGTGTGTGCGTATATGTGTCTGTACTAAGTGATTGTGTGTTTAAGTGTGTGTGTGTGTGTGTGTGTTTGCGTGAGTGTGTGTGTGTGTGTGTGCGGGTACACTGTGTGTGTGTGTGTTTGTGTTCTGTATGTTTGTGTACTATGTTCGGGTATACTGTGTGTGTGTGTGTGTGTGTGTGTGTGTGTGTGTGTGTGTGTGTGTGTGTGTGTGTGTGTGTGTGTGTGTGTGTGTGTGCTTATATGTGTCTATACTAAGTGATTGTGTGTTTAAGTGTGTGTGCGTGTTTGCATGTGTGTGTGTGTGGGGTACACTGTGTGTGTGTGTGTGTTTGCGTTCTGTATGTTTGTGTACTGTGTGTGTGTGTGTGTGTGTGTGTGTGTGTGTGTGTGTGTGTGTGTGTGTGTGTGTGTGTGTGTGTGTGTGTGTGTGTGTGTGTGTGTGTGCATAAACACAATATGTGTGTGACAGCCCTGTCTATATGATTGATCGGGGGGTTCTTTCACTTGCGTGTTCCCAGGAAACGACTCCATCCTGGGGTCCGTTGCCCTGCGGATCGTGATGGGCAGCTGGTGGCTCTTCACCCTCATCGTGTGCTCCTCCTACACCGCCAACCTCGCAGCCTACCTCACCGTGTCCCGCATGGACAACGCCGTTCGGTAAGACGACCCCCCCCCCCCCCCCCCCCCCGCCTCCCTTCTCCCCAATTGTCTACTTCGTTGTTCATCACACAGAAAAATTACTGATTGGATATTTGTAGTGTAGTCATTTCACGTTGGGTGGAGCAGAAATCAATTAATGGTGTTCAGAAAGTATAATGCAAAATACCTAAAGACACTTGTACGCACGCTATTAGCTTGGGTTATTATAGAATATGCTATGCTATATGGCACCTGGTAAATGCTTCGTGCAAAAAATTACAATGCCTAAGAATCTAGAATATGGTAAAAAATATAATAGACTTGATTTAAACCCTCTTGCTCGGTGGTCCCTCTTGAATGACCACGCAGATGTACGCGATCACATAGATATCTCGAGCTCCACCGTGATTGGTACAAATTGCTTGTCATCTCAAGAACACGTACTACACAGCTAAAGTCATTCTTACACTGATTTCCCCAGAAATAAAGAACTGGTGTCACTGTGTTGCTGTCTTGGTGAGAAACAGTGTAACCACTAATTGCTGACCTGTTAGTCCTGATACAAAAACAAACAACACGGATTATATTACAACAACAGATTATTTTACGTAAACTCAGAGATCACACACACGCGCACAGAGAACACGTTTAGTGGGACGACATTAAAATTCAAGCAGCCGAGGTTACAAATGATAATAGTCGCGCGGAAATGTGGGTTTATTTTACCAAAGAGACGACTGTAGAGTCCTCCTCGTCAATCTCCATTCAGTGACATGTTGTGTGTGTGTGTGAAATCTCCAAATTGCTGCCTAACAAGAAGCAATGTGTTCCCCTCTTGCTGCAAAACGTTATTTGCCAAGTAAATCCAGCGTGCAGGTTTCTATCCGCCCAATGGCTGACCTGGGATCTGTGTGATTGTGTTCGGAGGATGTCGGAGGGTGATCAAACAGCTACATCTGGACTATAGAGAAATGACAGGGAATAGTAAGCAGCACTGTGGGCGCATGTAAATGCATTATATGTGTGTGTGTGTGTGTGTGTGTGTGTGTGTGTGTGTGTGTGTGTGTGTGTGTGTGTGTGTGTGTGTGTGTGTGTGTGTGTGTGTGTGTGTGTGTGTGTGTGTGTGTGTGTGTGTGTGTGAGAGCACTCTGATCCTTACATAAATAACTTTGTTACAGTGGGGATTATTTCACAAAGCTTTCCTTTGTCATTGTATATAATTTGATTGAGAGGATCTGAATGAGGTGGAGCTGAGAGGGGGCTGTGGTGGATGAGCTCGGCTGTAAAGTAAATGGTGTTGCCGATTGTAATGGTGAATCACTACTCGGTTGCATTGTGATTATTTATTACAACAGGAAGGCCTATTCATGTGGCTGTTTTTTTGTTTCGTTTTTGTTGTTACATGACATTTGTTGATACCTATAATCGTTGTTCCATCCTACTTTGCTACATTATATTTCCCACTTGCTTTAAAAAAAATATCATCTTCCTCTTAATGTATTATATTCAAGGCACGTAATGTAAACTAGCAATAAATGTAGCATATCCTGTCACATTACCATACGGAGTGTTTTCATCTTGTTTGTGTTTCTGTTTCATCTTTATTACCATCGAAATTAATATGTTATACTGATAAGATGTGCAGGGCTTGTAGGCGTTGCTCAATCAACCTTCCATTAAAGAGCACAATCCAGTAAATTAAAGCTCTCCTACCCTGTCTGCCCACTAGCATAACATAACTACTATATAAAACGTATATCTGAAACAGCATTTGCCTTAAAGGTTCCCTTACCTCATTTAATGCCGTGCTCTTCCTCCTACTCATCTACCTTCTACCAATCACTGAAACCTCTTCATCTTATCTCTTCAACTCCCGTATAATGAGGCTACGTCTTTTGTTTTAGGAGTATATCTATTGAGTATTTCTCAAACAATTTATTAGACCTTGTTGTGTTCCGGCAAATGAATCGCATCAGGCTACTAAATTCAATGCTGCCGTGGCAGAACATTTGATAATGCTGGGGAAACAAACACGCTCTTGCTATTTGCAAAGGAGGAATTGAATGTGTGGGGTGAGTGCTACATCCATCCATGGATGAGTGTGTGTGAGTGTCTATGTTTGTGTTTGTGTTTTTTGGTTGATAAATGTGTGTGGGTTAATGGCATATGTCCTGTGCTCAAGCCATTATAGTATAGCTATGATATTGGTTACAGCTGTCAGAGAATCTACGACAACTATGTTAATAAAACTGCCACGAATATACCAACAGGGCGATAGTCTCGTCTACATCGTGTCTTAACTGAAGGATTCCTGGCATAATGCCATGAGACAAGCTGCAAGGGAGCATATAGTCATAAGGAGTGTGACTGTGTGGTACCGCTGGTTAATGGCAAGGCTACATCACACACAACAGGACTGTGTGTGTGTGTGTGTGTGTGTGTGTGTGTGTGTGTGTGTGTGTGTGTGTGTGTGTGTGTGTGTGTGTGGGGTGGTGGGTGGGTGGGTGGGTGGGTGGGTGGGGTGGTGGGTGGGTGGGTGGGTGCAGCCTTTCTGAATGATACTCCACTATATAACTTTAAAGAGCGCAAGAAAAACTCTGGCACGATTCAAAAGTTTTTGGTTGCCTCAAGATGCTGTGAAATTGGTGCAATCAAACCTTGAAGACAACATTCAAATGTTGTGTCCTTAAGAAGTCAAGCATACGGGCCAGAAATCCTCTGTTTTTTTGTTTGAATCAAACTTGTTATTTCTTACTTATAATGGCTCCTGCTCTCGTGGATTTTGTTATTTTGTTACACGCAATTTTCAACAAACAAGGTGGCATAGCTACGGGCACAAGGCAACAGCACCAGATTGTGTCTGCCACAAGCTGCCAAGACACTTGATGTTGTTCAAGGCTTCCTTACAACCATGACGTGACATGACATGCTGAACGGACACAAATAGGATTAGCACTACTTTTTTGTTATTAATATTGGCATATTCCGAATCTTAGTTTTGCGTTTGTAATGTACTGCAACACTGCACTTGAAACTATAATACATGCTGGTTCTTTAACGATCAATAGGGACACATTTAGGCTACAACTTGTGGTCAGAGTTATGCTTATTTTTGATGATGTGTAACTATAAACAAGCTCATTACTAAATAAAAGTGCCATAAACAGATTAAGGCAATGTAGCTGGAGTTATATACTGATTACATGTTAATTACTACTTTTGTTTACCTCTCCTGCCAATGTACAAACCTTTAAATATGCATCTCTAATGATGTGTGGGAGGGCTGAGTCACATAAAGATATTAACACACAGATTTGCAATAAGTTGGGAGAGTTCACAAGAACTGCCTTACTTATTTACTGTCTATAGAAAGCAGAAGCGTGAACAGAATACAAAACTATGGGCCAAATAGAGCAATATTTAATCGGAATAGGAGGCTTCTGTATGTTCTGCATGATTTGCATAAGTGTGGCTCTACGCAGTCAGATGCAGCTCAATTTAAAGCAACAAAGAGCTGAAGCTGTAAAAGATAGACACTAGTTCTCCAAAACCTCCTCTTCCAGCCAGACATTCACTGTAGTTCTACAACAGGGAATACAACCTCATATGAAAAATGCTAATGTTTTTGGTCGGGGAAATGTTACAGATTTACAACAATCCACCCCTCAACTGCTGTAAATTTGGATATTTGATATTACGCCATAAAAGCAAGATAGATGCACATGCAGAATACAGAAGGCGGGGCTGGATGGGTGTATTCCTCTGGACTAGCTCTGTGTTGCTTATGTTCTGCAAGATGGCGGAGGTAATCGTAAACGGGAAGCAAGACGTGGCGTGGGTCGCATGGCAACGCACATATAGTTGTGATGCTCTCGTGTGAACCTAGTGGTCTCTGTGCCGTTTGTTTTCGACGGTGGTGCTGAAAGGCCAACTACTTTGATAAATTTCACAACAGCAGACCATTTAGAAAGGCAGGTCTGATTAAAACAATCTCCATCTCTGTTCTCTGTTCCCTTCTTAGTATTCAGGCCGGATCGCCGTTTGTTGACTCATTTGTGTAAGTGTGTGCGTGTGCGTGTGTGTGTGTGTGTGGTGGTGGGGCAGTAGCAATCGTCAGATTCATTGTTTTTGTCGGAGATGCTGTGATCCTCTCAACCTTGGTCATTAACATCACTTACATGCTTTAATTCTTTCAGAGAAAGGCCCAAAAAGTAAACACATTTCTTTTAGCAACATGCTAATCTCTGTGTCTGAAAGTACAAGGCTTTCAGTGTTCTGACTCCCTGTTTCGATTTAATTTTGGACAGAAAATGTGCTGAAAAGTCAAGATCATTATTGGTAAGCCATTTCTCTAGCGACATTTATGGTGAGCAGGAGTAATTGACTATAGGATTCATCTGGGGCACCGCTTAGAAAAGTCATAAATTGGGACCAGGTTACCATCTGCATTTCATGGCCATTCATTGCTTCTGATTTTGTGATGCTGCCGTTGATTAAAGAGAGACATCAAGGACATTGTCAACGACAAGGATCAAACCGTATCAAAGGACAAGGATGACTTATGATCTAGCATGATATAACAAATGATGTTTGGTACCAGTGGACTCAACCAGAAACCCAATATTAAAATGAGCATGGGCTCACCACTTAACTATAAAATATAATTATATCCAAATTATATAAACCCTATTTATATAATTCAGCCATGTCCAATCCTACACTCTCCACGATGGTCCCGCTCCCTCAACTTTGTTTCCTTTGTATTTACTCATGATGTGAAAGTTTCCCTATAAGAATTATGTCCGTCCATTGTCTCATGGAATGTATGCTTGGTAACTTTGCTGCCTGTATCTTCCCATGATCATGCCCATCATAACACAGCAGTCTCGGAGCTTAAAGGCTCCTTGGCCAACACATTACATTCCCTGGAAGGTGCATACATACAGACGTCTGCAGTGGTTGTATAGTGTTAGAATCCCAGTGG
Source organism: Melanogrammus aeglefinus (assembly GCA_900291075.1). NCBI lineage: Eukaryota > Metazoa > Chordata > Actinopteri > Gadiformes > Gadidae > Melanogrammus > Melanogrammus aeglefinus. The sequence goes on along the minus strand of OLKM01002952.1, from coordinate 303 downwards.
AGCTGACCAGCTCAGTTAAGGCTGTCTCTAAATCGAGAATTGAACCCCCTGAAATACGACCTCAGTCGTGGGTCACTTGACTCCAAAACAAAAACAACAAGAACAACAACAGCAGGAAAAAACATTAACATCACCAGCAGCTAATCAAATGCTGGAATTGGTCCACCTTATTCTCTCACCTCTGAGATTATTGAACAGAAGGGATACTCAGGTTGGTGTTACTGTTGTTGAAAGTAAGATCTCTCTCTCTCTCTCTCTCTCTCTCTCTCTCTCTCTCTCTCTCTCTCGCGCGCGCGCGCGCGC
>OLKM01002951.1:32688-40039 GCA_900291075.1 Melanogrammus aeglefinus | reverse complement strand
CCCCCGTACCCTCCCGGTCCCCCCTGTCCCTCTCTGTACCAATGCACCACGAGCCCCTTTCCGATTACATTGTGATTATTGTTACACGGGGGGGGGGGGGGGGGGCTTTCCGGGTTTGTCGTTCACTCTCTCCATCACTCTGGCGCTTCTTGTGACCCCACTGGAATACCACCATCACCTGTGGGATACTGCAAGTTCAGTGAGCTGTCGTTTCATTCATTATTGGTACTACTGTATTCCCCCATCACTCTGGCGCTTCTTGTGACCCCCACTAGAATACCACCATCACCTGTGGGATACAGCAAGTTCAGTGAGCTGTCGTTTCATTCCATTATTGTTGTTTTGGGATGAGGCTTGAATGTCAACCGTAACCGTTTTTCGAGGTTGGGGGTTTCTATTGAATGACACGAAAGGGAAATGATTGCGTCTGCTTAGTCATCGTATCCACAGTATCAAAGATCATTTCTCAAAACGTTTTGTGTACTTAGCATTTGAGAATATTTTTCTATGGAGCCACGGTGTCAATAAAACCACATTTGTATGCAGAATAAAAGCAGTATTTGATCCAAAATATCCCCTTCAAGTTCAAAATAATTAATAAATAATTTCAATTTAAAAACATTTTCGATGAATATCCATATTAACAATAATGAGCTGTGATTGACAAGATCAAGTAGGACTGAGTTATTTGGATATTGACTTCAGCTCATAAATAATGACTCTAAACTTTGTTTTTTTGATCAGGGTTACACACAAATTAGCTCTCCTCACACACCCATCCACATGCCCCTCCATGCTCTCCCCCAAAAAGAAAATCTATGAGCACTTTGCATTTGGCTTCATGCATATGAAGGACATCTTTTTCAGTCTAACCAGAGCCCCGGCAGGAAATGCGTGGTTTCCTGAGCTGCCATGGCGGTCAGGTAGTAATTGGTGTGTGTGTTAATCCTGGGATAACAAGTGTTTTCCAAAGAGAGTCAATGATCATCTTCCAAGGTCAGTTTAGCCTCGTACGCTGCATGCATAATGGTGAACGCTGAGGCTAATAGGAACATAATCACATCACACAAAGACACACACGGACACACACGTGCAAGTACACACACAAAGACACACACACAGAGAAACACACGCACACACAAAAACACAAAAACACGCACACACGGAAATATAACTGCACACCCGCACAACACATACACGCACACACACACACACACACACACACACACTCACGCGCGCACACACACACACAAACACACACACACACACACACACACACACACACACACACACACACACACACACACACACACACACACACACACACACACACACACACACACACACACACACACACACACACACACACACCCAAACACACACACACACATGCACGGAAAGAAATAAATACTCAGAAACACTCGCATGTACAGAAACACAACTCCACACCCGCACACATACACCTTACCACACATACATGAGCTGACACCAATTTATGATACACGCTCCCGTAAACACACACAGAAAGAAAATACAAATTTAAACACACACATGCCGAGATGCCTGTACTCTGAGGACCAGGTGCATGGAGACATTTTGGCGGGATCATGGTCAAATTCTATTTAACGGCCGTTATTCAACACAGCTAATAAGGAAAGCGACCCCTCTCTTCCCTCCGCCCGCGGTGCCCGGTGGATTCGGCGGAAGCGAGCACACAACGTGACCCGTCCGTTTCCTTTTTTTATGACTTCATTATCCTACTCCCCCCCTCCATGCCCTCCCTCTCCTCACCCCCTCTCCCGCCACGCTCGTTTTCATTCCGGCGGTGCATGGGGCCATAATGAGCGAGCTATAAAAACGCAGCTTTAGCGTTGGGATACCTCTCTCATTTGGCCGGGCCCTCAACCCCTTCAGCTAGCATATGGCAGGTAATCAGGTCTGCAATCAGGACCGCACGTTACACGGGGCCCTGCTTTCAGCGCCAGGCTATTACCCATCTGGCTCCTGACACGCGCACGGACCCCTCACACACACTTAAACGCACACACACACGTATATATGGTCACATGTTCACATTCTTACACAGAAACACACGTACACATGCATGGATGCAAACAAAAGAAAAGCCACAAATGGATGGCCGACCAGAACGAGAAAATGTCCTCACAAATACACTTATATGTACACACACACACACGCACACATACCCATGCACTCGCACACCGATACCCACACACTTGTTTACAGACATATGTTTCAATTCAGACATGTGGCACATCCCGCACATGTGCTTAAATACAAACATCCAATCTTCCTTAACCTACCAAGGAGCGCTAGTGGAGAGAAATAGGAGCTGAACATCTTAGCATTAGACACACATTAATCAAATTGTTTGAAGACGCATTTCCTTTAAGGGTGTCGTTCAAGCACTGTGTTTACCGGGTTTATCACGTGGCAGGAAAGGATAGCTATTTGATTGTTTGATTGTTTCATGTTGAGAAAATATTGCATTAGCCATATGTGAACGTTAAAGGAAGAGGCCATTCGTCTGCTTGAGTCACTCTGAAACTGCACTGCAACACTGTGTTCAAGACAAGACGCAGATATTCTATACAGGGCCAACATTAGAACATTCAAAGGCCCCAAACAGGGGTTTTGATAATCATAATATTCGATGATATGTAATCTATAAAAGAAGAAATGCTCTATATAGATTAATCTGTGTAAAATACTTAAAGTGCCAGCACAGGGCAGGGAAACGTTTGTGCAATTTAAAGCGTGCAAAATGACTTTATTCACCTTCTACACAGCAAAAGTAAATGTACATTTATCTTTAAAACCCTCCCTCAGCCTGTTTTACCTGGCGGTGTCTTTAACGCTGAGGTCTTTCATGACACAAACCACTGGGTGGAAGCCACCTGTAGGAATTTAGACATAAAAAAAGAGTTGCCATGGCAGCTTTAGAATCCAATGCGTTCAAATTATATGTGAAAAAATATTCAGAAAAAAACGAAAAGCCATGGCGTTTGAATGTATTTATATGTGCTGGGGTTGCCATAGCACAATTCAAAACAGCTCAGAAAAATGCAGTAAATGCAAGAGGGTAGCCCTTTAACAAGTCTGCCACGCCGGAGTGCCAATTCAGGGAGCTCCAGCCGCTGACCCTTAAACCTCCTAAACCGAGAAGGTCTTCTGGGGTAAAAGAGTCCAACGCATGAAAGGACTACCCCAGTATTATTTGACCCCCCCCCCCCCCCCCCCCCACCATTGGCTCTCTGTGCTTCAGCCAGCTGACGGTCCACCAACCCGGGGGGGTGCGACAGCCACCAGTCAGCTGTATCTCAGCGCGACGCGTCCTGTTTTTGCCGCCTTTACGCCCGGTCTTGAAATAGACGTGTGGCGCATTGTGGACAAGCACAAAGGCTGTTGTTTTTGTGTTTCTATCGGCTTGAAGTTAAAGTTGTTTCATCGAGACAGTGAACCACAGACTCTTCCAAGTTGGAAGACTCTTCCAAGTCTTCCAACTTCTTCCCCGTTGTTATGGTTCCTACCAAACTTGTTGACGAAGTTGACAAAGGAGTTGGAGTGTTTCCTTCCGATGGTTGTTTAGGCCTCTGTTTCCCCTGCTAAAGCCCTGTTCTGGGCCTTTTTCAAACGCAAGAAGGGTCGAAGTTTCCCTTTCATAAAAACAAACCGTAAAAAGTGAATGTTGATCTGGAAACAATGACCCTATTTTCAATCAGGGTCCAACATAGAGAGAGGCAAGTCGAACAGAGGTGCAGAGAGGCAGAAAGAGAGGGAAAGAGAGGGAGGGGAAGAAAGGGAGGTAGAGACAACAAGTATGAAAACACAGTTATCTGTAAATAAAGCAATGATGACAGGAAAGGCTCAGTATTGCGACCAGAGGGATGGAAACCATTAGCTCCAACTGGACTGTAGCTTTGAAGACGGCGGAATCCTGTGGTCAGAATCCCCATCCAGTCTCCTCCACCACCCCACACCCAACTCATATCTTCTCTGACAAGACTTTGTTTTCAGCATTCTCTGTGTGTGTTTGCGTGTGTGTGTGTGTGTGTGTGTGTGTGTGTGTGTGTGTGTGTGTGTGTGTGTGTGTGTGTGTGTGTGTGTGTGTGTGTGTGTGTGTGTGTGTGTGTGTGTGTGTGTGTGTGTGTGTGTGTGTGTGTGTGTGTGTGTGTGTGTGTGTGTGTGTGTGTGTGTGTGTGTGTGTGTGTGTGTGTGTGTGTATGTGTGTGTGTGAGTGTACATTTTGGAGTGTTTAAGTAGGTGTATCTCTGTGAGGTTGTACTGTATATCTCTCTCTCTCTCTCTCCTCTCTCTCTCTCTCTCTCATCTCTCTCTCTCTCTTCTCTCTTCTCTCTCTCTCTCTCTCTCTCTCTCTCTCTCTCTCTCTCTCTCTCTCTCTCTCTCTCTCTCTCTCTCTCTCTCTCTCTCTCTCTCTCTCTCTCCTCTCTCTCTCTCTCTCTCTCTCTCTCTCTCTCTCTCTCTCTCTCTCTCTCTCTCTCTCTCTCTCTGAATCTTGGTGCCAGTCCTCTCCTTCACTCTGTGATGTGTTTGTTGAGCTCTCTCAGACCCCTCCAGTCCTCTCCTTCACTCTGTGATGTGTTTGTTGAGCTCTCAGCCCCCCAGGTCCATTATTACCTCCTGAAATGACAACTCATTTCTGCAAATGTAATCCCTACGCGTCGGCGGCGGCGGCGGCCTGTAAGGTAAACACGCTCCTCGGCGTGCTGCTGGAAGCCAGCCGACCCAAAGACCCAAAGACCCATTGCTTCACCAAACACATTACATATATGGTTATACATATACCAGAGTAAGAGTGTAACAGTGTGTGAGTGTGTGAGTGTGGGTGTGTGGGTGTGTATTTAAGTTTGTGTGTGTGAGTGTGGGTGTGTGGGTGTGTATTTAAGTGTGTGTGTGTGTGTGTGTGTGTGTGTGTGTGTGTGTGTGTGTGTGTGTGTGTGTGTGTGTGTGTGTGTGTGTGTGTGTGTGTGTGTGTGTGTGTGTGTGTGTGTGTGTGTGTGTGTGTGTGTGTGTGTGTGTGTGTGTGTGTGTGTGTGTGTGTGTGTGTGTGTGTGTGTGTGTGTGTCTGTGCTGGTATGTGTGTGTGTGTGTTTGTGTTTGTGTGTGTACTCCAAATGTATTGATCTTGTTGTTTCAATGGTTTATGAAGGCCTACCACATAATCTATGGCAGTTACTGGCGTCAGAAGGAGGATTATTTGTGTTAACTACTGTTACAGGAAATTAACTTATATCCCTGTCATAATTGAAACCCTAGGGCTGAGCAGACCACATTCTTGAAGAAATATGACATACCTAGCAGTGTTTCTCGAATTCAGAGAAGTGATATACAGTCCACTACACAAAATCACATTCACTGAACACACATGTAGCAATCACAGCTTCCTAATTACACCATAAAACAATCTAACCTAATTACACAATCTAACAACACAGACACAAACACACACACACACACACACACACACACACACACACACACACACACACACACACACACACACACACACACACACACACACACACACACACACACACACACACACACACACACACACACACACACTCACCATACAGCCACCACTACGCTGAACCCCAACCAAATGCGTTTTGCTTAATCGTTGGCCAATTGTGTCTTTGTGTTTGTATGTGTGTGTGTGTGTGTGTGTGTGTGTGTGTGTGTGTGTGTGTGTGTGTGTGTGTGTGTGTGTGTGTGTGTGTGTGTGTGTGTGTGTGTGTGTGTGTGTGTGTGTGTGTGTGTGTGTGTGTAGGTGTGTGTGTCTAGGTGTGTGTGTATGTGTGTCATATACAGTATGTTTGCGTGTGGGAACTCAGTCAGGGTCACAATTAATAAAAGCCCCAACAGTCACAAATAAACAAGTCCAAATTGCAGTCCTAATCGAATGATGCAAACATCGGAGAGTTCCAAAAGTTCACCGTCGCCACTGACAATTTCCTAATTGTATTCACTCATTCATGGCGATTTTATTAACATGGAGCGCATGTCTTCTGCCCTTCCACTGTCACAGCACTGGGGATCTCATTTCATTATTTTCCACAAGATTTGCTTGACTACTGCTGCCGTGCTCGTGGCGTGCGGCGGCCAGATGTTTATGCTATTTAAATGAGGAAGCAAAGCCTGTTGGGTAAACATAATTAAAGAAAGTTGACGCTTGCTATTTTTTCTCTCTCTCTCTCTCTCTCTCCCTCTCTCTCCTTCTCCTTCTCCTCCTCCTCCTCCTCCTCCTCCTCCTTCGTATTCTTCTCTCCTTCGTCGTCTGGTTTGTCTCCTCTTTGCCCTCTCGCCACATCCCCCCCCTCCCCCCCTCCCTCCCTCCCCGCAGGGGCCTTTTCTCCTGAGCAACCTACACTGTATTACCCTTCTCTCATTCTGCTCTCTCTCTCTCTCTCTCTCTCTCTCTCTCTCTCTCTCCTGTCCTCTCTCTTCTCTCTCTCTCTCTCTCTCTCTCTCTCTCTCTCTCTTCTCTCTCTCTCTCTCTCTCTCTCTCTCTCCTCTCCTCTCTCTCTCTCTCTCCTCTCCTCTCTCTCTCTCCTCTCCTCTCTCTCTCTCCCTCTCCTCGCTCTCCCTCTATGTCACTTGCCCTCCTAAGTTTTCTTCATTAGAGGAATTTCAATTAACACCAGAGCCTCTGTGCCAGTGAGTGAGGAGCACCATGCCTTCATGGAGGGCTGGCTACGCAGACAGCTGGAACGCATGTGGACAGTTTGAAGTCACACACACACACACACACACACACACACACACACACACACACACACACACACACACACACACACACACACACACACACACGCACACACACGCACACGCACACACACATGCATAGTCAAACACACAAACGGATAAACACACGCGCGCACACACAAACACTCCACCATATAAACCATCATGCAGACTATACAGATCATACCATCCTAAAATGATGCATTGACATTTGGATAAGATGCATCAAACACTAAAAATGCAAGGGTAAACCTGATATGCCGATGTGTAAGTGTGGTTGCATTATTTGCGTGAGAGTATGCGTTAATTTTTTGACTTGTGTATTGTGTTTTACGTGTTTTGTAAGGGGCCCCTGTGTGTTGTTTCTGTGTGCTCTGGTGTATTTGGGTCTGCGTGCAAACAAACACACAAACAGACACACACACACACACACACACACACACACACACACACACACACGCACGTGTTGTGTGCATATACACAAACCTTTCAAGAAAGCTGGGCAGTGGTAATCCGACCTTACCTGCGCGCCTGACGAATCCAAACAGGGCTGACCCTGTGCTCC
>OLKM01002951.1:22688-25188 GCA_900291075.1 Melanogrammus aeglefinus | reverse complement strand
CACGCATGTGTGTGTGTGTGTGTGTGTGTGTGTGTATGTTTGTGTGTCTGTGTGTGTTTGTGTGTGTGTATGTGTGTCTGTGTGTGTGCGTCTGTGTCCTGCTCATGTATGTATTTACACCCTGCACATGTATGAGTATGTGTGAGTGTGTGTGTGTGTGTGTGTGTGTGTGTGTGTGTGTGTGTGTGTGGTGTGTGTGTGTGTGTGTGTGTGTGTGTGTGTGTGTGTGTGTGTGTGTGTGTGTGTGTGTGTGTGTGTGTGTGTGTGTGTGTGTGTGTGTGTGTGTGTGTGTGTGTGTGTGTGTGTGTGTGTGTGTGTGTGTGTGTGTGTGTGTTTGAAGGGGGTGTGTGAGTCAGTCTGCGAGCGAGGCTCAGAACTTGGCAGAGAACTTTGAGATGGTTGGATCCAAGGTGCTAACCAGGAAACCATGCCCCGGGATACAACACTATATATCCACCCTTGTAACATTCAGATAATATGAACTATACTGAATATGAAATAACTTTGTTCTTTTTTCTTCCTTTGTAGATCCAAGTCCATGCCATAAGTAGGAGTAGGGGTCAAGTCTTTTTGATGGTCTTTCTTCTCTTTTTTCTTTTGAGGGTTATTTCGTTGCTTTTCTTTGTTTCATGTGTGCAGACCTGCCTTATGGGTGGAGATTCTGCTCATTGACTCCAGGAGTCGTGGTGTTTCCTACGTTAGACCTGAAATCTCTCACACGTGCTGTGTGACTGTCACTGTGGACGTTATTGTTGTTGTTGTTGTTGTTGTTGTTGTAATGGTTGTCATGGCATCCGTGTGGAGGCAGGGTTACTTTCCCAGGAAAAAAAAGGAAGGAAGGAAGTAAGGAAGTAAGGAAGTGTCTGCCTCGGACACGCCAGTTGGGGGCCCAGCATGTCCGTGTCAGTCTCTGTGCTCCCTTGGGTGCCCTTACACACATTCATAGGCGGGTGGTGTGTACCCACTTGTCTACTGATGCACCCCGACTCGTACCCCCCCCCCCCCCACACACTTCCTTCCGTGCAAACAGATGTCCCTCCTTTTGGCCAACATGTGGCAAGCTTTGATGCAGTTAGCACGTGCAGCCTCATTAATACCATACTATACACAAATACATAGATACATAGATACATGCATACATGCATGAATGATACATACAAAAGATACATACGTACAAACAAACATACATTCATCAATACATACATTCATACATACTGTACATACATTCAGATATGCATTCAAAAATAAAAACATACATGCATACGTATGCATATACACATATACAGTATATATACATACCTACATACGTATATGTACAAATATAGGTAACACTTTATAATAAGGTGCCATAATAAATCGCAAAATAGTCATTACCTAACCCTTTATTAATATTTGTTAATTATTACTAAAATATATATTTGGCACAAGTTAATCGTTTATTTTCACTGACCACAGAGTGTCGCAGTTAGGGTTAGGGATAGTGGCGTGTGTTAGGGTGAGAAGGGCGTGTTAGGGTTAGGATTAGGGTTAGGGTTGTGTGTTAGGGTCGGGTTAGGGTTATGCAAACAACTTAATTATTAACTTGTGCCAAATAGATATTTTAGTAACAATTAACAAATTATCAAAGGGTTAGGTGCTATTTATTATGGCACCTGATTATAAAGTGTTACCCATATAGATGTACGCAGATATATGCATAGAGATAGAGCACAAAGAATAGAAGGTGTAAGGTTTTCATCCCTAAAAGCAACTTGAGCATGAAAAAATAAAAGCCTATTAAGGGGCTTTGAAAAAAGTTCCACCATAAGAGGGAAAAAAAGGGTGGCTATAAATGATGTCAGGGATTTCTGTAATGACCAAACCTTTCGGTCCCTGGGTGGCATTTTGAAACACAGCGACACCAGAGAGGAATGAAGATTAGCGTTAGCGATCAACAAGAAAGTCAACAGCCATGCGTTTCCATTCATTTCCTTCGGTGCAATTTGCGTTGAAAGCGACACGCCATTTACATTCCCCACAATCACCCGAGAGATGAATACACACATAAGGACCGAAACGGAGGGAGAAAAGAAAGAGAAGGAGAGAGGGAGAGTCAAAGACAGAGGGGAGAAAAAATAGGAGGAAAAGGAGAGAGAGAGAGAGAGAGAGAGAGAGAGAGAGAGAGAGAGAGAGAGAGAGAGAGAGAGGAGAGAGAGAGAGCAAGGTGCAACAGGCACGCACGCCCATCAGAAGTTGCTCGTAATGTGCAGGCATTCACCCATTGGACGAACATCTTTCACTTTATTAGCATGACAAAGAACACAATCATTTTGGCTATGCCTGAGTGCAATTTTCATTAACTTTCAAATGATTTATTAACAAAAGTGTCAGGAATGCTATAAAGCTTCAGGCCCCAACCAAAACCAAGAGAGAGACTGAGGGAGAGAGAGAGAGAGAGAGAGAGAGAGAGAGAGAGAGAGAGTGAGGGGGAGAGAGGGAGAGAGGGAAAAACAAAGAGTGG